>JBBBDQ010001050.1:47500-295000 GCA_037127315.1 Ascarosepion bandense | reverse complement strand
CTCAGTTCTAATAGGGAAGTCGGGTGAGTGCACTCCGGACGAGTCGAATGTGGAGTTGGATGAGAATCTGCGGGCAAAGCACTCAGCTTTGTCCGCAGATGACTTGAGAACCTCAAATCCATGGATTAAAGGAGGTATTGAGGATTTCCTATTGTTGAGCACTCGTTTACAAATCCTCCAATAGTCCTTGGAGCCGAACTTGCGGTCAGCTATGTGCTGTCGCATTCTCTCAGCAAACAACTGTTTGGCGTCATTTAGGGTTCTCTTGCACTCATTGCGAGCAGATGTGAACAGGCGCCTATTGTGATCAGTTGGCAGTCTCCGGAATAGACGGAAGTAATGGTTCCTGTGGGCAATGGCGGCTGAGCAGGCCGGAGAGAACCACGGAGAGGAATGAGGTTTTAAGCTATACTTCCTGGTGGGTATGAAGGCATCAATGCCAGCTTTCACCCATATATATATAGTTACCGTACAAGTTACAGTTGGGATGTTTGGTTTTTACTAAGCACAAATGTACTTGAGCGGGCGTCTTCGACAGGAAATGCTTAACCTACCTAGTAGAGGGTATAATCGAAAAACGCGTAACCGGTCCCTAAGCAGTTTTATTAAATTCAAACGACAAGTTCAACTTATTTATTTTTCTATTTTATTGTTCAAATTTTCAAATGCGACATTGTAAATCAGGGTTAAAATTGTAGATAAGTTGCCCGGTTCTGGCGTTGATTTTCTAAAGACCTCACATGACCCCATTTACTTTAAAATAACATCCTAAAATACTTACCACTATAGAAATGCGATACGAAGGTTTAAAGAGAATTTGTAATAAAGAATAAACCTTCTTGATTTTATTTTAGTTTTAATTTCCAACTCGTAGATTAAATTTAATATTTTCCTCTAAGCAGTATCAGTCAGTTAACTGCCATAAGTGATACATGCCTCGGAAGAGACATGACTGACTGCGCAGAAGATTATCCCGCAGTAGTTTTCTGCTTTTTGCGGTAAACTGGTTGCCAGTCAAGGCTATAGAACCCAATCGGTCCTATTATTTAACCCATAACTGGAGAGAAGAGAGATTAATACCTTTCCTAAGGGTATTTGTGCGTAAGTGAATGCAAGGAATTCAACTAGAATTCGAACTCGGCTCCCCGATTTGTCGTTCCGAGCCGATATCCACTGCACCATAGAATACTTCGCACCACAGAACATTTTGCTGAATTTCAAAAACTGACTGATTTTAGCGTCTATCTTTAGCCAATTTTCATCATCGTGCTATTCTCTTAAAAAATCTATCAAAAATACAATATACTTTACTGAAACTCTATTTCAGAAATACTAGGCATTTTAAAATGAATTAATTTGATTTGAAACAAATATTACTAACTTTAAGCTTAAAATATCGCAGAAATGCATTTTAATAGTGGCAGCTATTTATTTAAGGGATTGATAGATTGACTGCTTGAATGACAGACAGAAGTTTATCTAATTCTCATCTACAGTAGACATATCTGTAAAATTTACTTACAGAATATAAGGTAAGCTTTGTTTTAATATAATTTTTAACTGCCCAGTGATCCTTAAAATTTATGAAAAACATTCTCCGTAATTTAATGCTTTACTAAATCTTAGGTACTTTGGCTTTAAATTTACTATAGTTAACGTTCTTATTTTCTGATGCTGTTGTGCATGGACATCTGTACTTGTAAAAATCAGCATGTTTATACAGACAAAAAATTATATCTAAAAATTGGGGATCACTGAATTGTAGGAAGCTAGCCCATTTATGATTAAAAAATTAGTTTTTACTTCACAAAATCACAGTAACACCGAACCTCAAAGTAAAAAGACAGTATTTAAAAAGATTTAATATATTATAAATTATTATAATTAAAATTGAAGAAAAATGTAAACAATTCATGTAAAAATTCATTGTTAATCGAACTTTTTAAGTGACCGTAATATATTTTATTCATAGAAGTAATTAAAATATTTTCTAATTAAATAATGACTTTATTTCATTTTTTACATTTTACTATTCAGAACGGATTTTCAGTAACAGTGGGACCTGTTTTACAAAAAGTAATTGATGATTTCAATTCCCCAAGAATTTCTGTATTTAACTAATACTGACATTAAGGTCTACAAAGTTTAATTTCACGAAATTTCATAAAAATGGAGGATAACACATATAAAAAAAAATTAGCAAGATTTTCTAAAAAGATTTCTAGAAATTTTTCTTTGTCCTGAAAGTTTCATTAAAATTCCATAATTATTTCATTTTTGCAAGAATTTCTGAATCAATGTTACTTTCACCGCAAGAAATACGCCAAAAGTTCCTATTTTCTTCTTCTTGGCCTTCCACATCTCCCTATCCCTGATGGCTCTTAGCACGTCTTCTCCTGTTACCCAAGGCAACACTTGCTCTGCCATCCACCTGCTTAAGCCCATCAATTATGTTACACGCTGCTTTCCCCCGTCACTCCTTCCCTCTATCTGGATTGTGAGTATCAAACTCTCTAAGCCCACCCGCCTCATTACATGTCCTACGGATTTTAGCTGTCTTTTCCTGATGCTCAGTATTATTTTCATTTTCGTTTGCATCCTTTGCAAAATTTCATCATTGCTCAAATGCTCGGTCCATGATATCCGCAGCATCCTTCTGTAGAACCACATTTCAATTGCTTCAAGTTTTTCCTTTATCTTTGATTCAGCATTCATTGTCATATTGAAGAATTGGTGTCACATAGCAATCCAGTACTCTCTTCTTTGTTTCTGGCGAATTTTTCCTGTCTCTTAATACTCTACTCAGCTTCTGGAATGTGAACTTGGCTATGCAAATTCGCGTTCGGATCTTTGTGTCGCACTTTCCGTCTTTTGTTAGAAGACTTCCAAGCTGTTTAAAATGTTGTACCTGCTTGATTTTAGCATCCACCACCTGCATTTGGCATTTTGGTCTGCTGATGCTCAGTATTAATTTCCTTTTTGTTTCCATCCTTTTTCAAAACCTCCTCTTTGCTCACATGCTTGATCCATAATATCCGCAGCATCCTTCTGTAGAACCATATTTTAGTTGCTAGAAGGTTTTCCTTCATCTTTGATGATATTCTCCAGTATTCAATGCCATATTGAAGAACTGACATCACATAGCAATCCAGTACTCTTTTCTTTGTTTCTAGCAAAATTTTCCTGTCTCTTAATATTCTACTCAGCTTCTGAAATGCGTCCTTCACAATGCCAATTCGCCTTCGGATCTCTGTGTCACACTTTCTGTCTTTTGTTAGAACACTTCCCAGGTATTTAAATTTTGGTCCCTGCTTGATTTTAGTATCCCCAACTGTATTTGTCATTTTGGTCTGCTCTTTTTGCTGATGACCATGCTTTCGGTTTTCTTGTAGTTTATTTATAGTCTTTTCTTTTCACTTTCTTTAGCTATCTTCTGTAGAAATCTTGTAGTTTCCTTTCCGTGTCTGCTATCAGTACTGTATTATCTGCGTACCTCATGTTGTACAGATTGTGGCCGATAATGACGAATCCTGGTATAACTTATAGGATTCTCAGAATAGTCTCGCTTTATAAGTTGAATAGATTAGGTAAAAAGACACATGTTTTACGCCTCTTTTATCTTTGTGTATCTGCTGAATTCGTTTCCTGTCCGTATGCAGGTAGTTAACTGCCAGTAGATGGTATTGATTACTCTAACCTCTTTCCCAAATATGTCGAGGTTTCTGGGCATTTCTATCAATTCTTTGTGGCGTACTTTGTCGAACGCCTTTCGCATAGCCTATAAAACATAAGTCAGTCAGTTATGTGCCATACGTGATACACGCTTGGGCGATCATGTCTCGAAAGAGACATGACTGACTGGGCAGAAGATTATCCTGCAGTAGGTTGCCATTGCTTTCTGCGGTAGACTGGTTGCCGACCAAGGCTATAGAACCCAATCTCTCCTGTTATTTAACCCATAACTGGAAGGAAGAGACGGATTAATGCCTTTCCCAAGGGTATTTTTGCGTAAGTGAATGCAATGAATTTAGCTGGAATTCGAACTCGGCTCCCCGATTTCTCGTTCCGAGCCGATATCCAATGCACCACAACGCACATCCTTAAACATAAGTAGACGTCCTTTTTCATTTGTATTACCCTTTCTGATCATAAATATGGCGTTCCTTGTTCCAGGGATGAGTTTTGTTATGTGGCTCATGAAACTGATTGTTCGGTGGAGTTCGTATTTGTTTGCACCCACATTCTCAGGCAGTGCTATGAAAATTGACCTTCTTAAATCATCCGATATTACACCACAGTTATAGATTTCATTTATTATCTTTATAATTTTCTCTATGCTGAATTCGTCTAGGGCTGCCAGCATCTTTATAACAATGCCGTCTGTTCCAGCTGCTATTTTTCTGTTTAGTTTGGCCATTGCAGCTTTCACTTACTAACATATAACTTCTATTTGATCACGCAAAAAATAAAAAAAGATTTTTAAACAAAATTTGAAACGCTTTAAAAAGTATCAAAAACTATAATTTGATAATAAAAAAATTCTTTGATTTTCCTTTTAATAATAACAAAGCTCTTGATAAAACATTGTTTTCATTCATTTTGAACATTTTTTCATCATGGTATGGTATTTTTTTTTTTAGCTAATCAGTGGTGGTAGCTACCCTAAAATATGATTTGGTGAGATCTACCCTTCAATGTCTTACAATGTTAAGTGTTACCTTCTTTCATTATCATTAAATCGGTTGGATCTTTTCCGCCATGCAACGTTCACCCGAATTCTTTATATTTATTAACATTTTGATAACACAAACAAACAAAAAACGCTTTTTATCGCCGCTCAGAATAGACGTTTAATCATTGACCGATTTTAAATGTAGACAGTCTTGTCAATTAGCTACGCTAAGGTCTTTTGATAGAATGATTATACGCAGTTGCTTTTTAATACTCTTGCTTTTTTAATTTGTGACCTGTCTCGTCCTAAACGTGTGTACGTGTTTTGTTCATTTTACATAGAACATAGAGAAACGGGTCTGCAATCCAATTGTCAGGCTGCATGTATCTTCGAACTTTTGTTGACATCCGCCGCAACGCGTGTCCTCTGATTATATGTTGCATATATATATGCCTATGTAAGAATATGTGTGTGTGTTCGCCGAACTGATGTATTTTTTCTTAAATTTTCTCTTTTAAGGGAGCTACCGTTATTTTTATTCGTTTTTCTTTTTCTTTTTTTTTTTTTGATGTCTTTGTGAATCTCATTCGTGTAAAATCCTTTGTACAATAAAGACGGAAGTTGATGATGGTTCGTCTGAAATAGGCCTATACTTCCGATTTACCTTGAAATAACGCGTCTACCTTAATTTTTCTTATATTTGCTCTATATGTATTTATATACATATATATTTAGAGCTCTCAATTTCATTTTTGGTACTCTTCTCTTTTATGTCCTTGATAGAGCCCTGAAGAGAGAGAAACGCAAATCGTTCAACTTTTTTTCTTCTTGAATTACCGTTTAGTGTTATTATACGTTGTTGGTTTTATTTAAAACTGACTCGATATTTGATGAACATGAGAAATTACCTCGATCACGTGTGTCGGTTTTAACAGAGTGCTAATAGTTTCTACGGAGTGCTAATTGGGCTTCAAGCTCAATACTAAAAGGACCCTGGTCAGTCTTCGCAAACAGCAATAATAATTTTAAAGAAATAACTCTGAATTCCTCAATTCACTCCATTGAACTTCAAATCCTTTAAATCTGATTCGGGCTATATTCGTTGGAATGTTTACGGGTTTAGCTATAAACGTTTCAAGGGAAACGGCTCCTGTTTTCAAGATAATTTTTATCGCATCTCTGGCCGTTGAGAAGAAAATTTATGTGAATGAATTATTCAATTTATGGGAAGGATAACAAATGTGATGCAATGGATATCAGCTCGGAACGAGAAACCAGAGGGCCGAGTTCGAATTCTAGTTAAACTCGTTGCATTCACTTACGCACAAATACTCTTGGGAAAATATTAATCCGTCTCTTTTCCCTCTAGTCATGAGTTAAATCGCAGGACAGATTAGGTTTATAGTCTTGGTTTAGCAACCAGTCTACCACACAAAGTAATGGCAACCTACTGTGGGAGAATGTTTCACACAGTTAGTCATGTCTCTTTCGAGACATGATTGCCGAAGCGTGTATCACATATTGCACTACACTGACTAACAGAACAGTGAACAGTGCTGAATATGGAAAAATTGAGCCGGGTAACCGCATTGAAAGACACGTTCACTTTCACGTGATATTTTTTGGAAACCAGCTATATTGGAGATATGAATTTAATCGCAGAGTAAACAGCAAAGGGTAGCACTGGGTAGAATTTAGTTTATGAAAAGATCAGCTGAATTCGAACCCTGGAAATGGCAAGGGGGAACAAAGCCACTATCATTCCCAAAACATCATAGCAATTCGAAAGAAAACTGTGCGGGCCATGATTGTAAACTTCCTACAAAGACATGTCATTAAAAAAAGAAACATTGCTTAGATCCACCTGGTAAAAAAAGCAACCAATTATTGAAACTAAGTTTAATGAGAACAACTCCGATTATGCCGCATATGATTAGAAAATCAAGCAAAAACAAACCTGTTGTCATATCTGTCCAGATCGATTCTAGCCCATAATTCACTTGTACCGGACGTCGTTTTCTGTAATTTCAAGCACTCAGAGCTGTTTTTAGAATCTCTTTCCGGAAGTCAGCAAGATTCATTTACCAATGTATTGCTGACTAATGAGTTAATAAGAAACAACACTGGAGTCGTTGGGATTGAATAATGATTGACTGCTATACAGGAAACGACCTTCCTCTTCGCTCTGCGGTGTTTACTACCGTTGATAACAAATAATTATGCAAGCAAGCGTGCAAGTAACGTGTCTTTCACGTCTCCTGTTTCCAGCTTACGTTAATTCATGATAAAGGATATTTCAACAGTAAAAAGAATGGACACAAACAGAAATGGATAAACAGGGTATATATATATATATATATATATATATATATATATATATATATATATATACACACACAAAACTGTACCATAGAGAATAGATCATTCTCCGTTTATTCCTTTCTCTACAGTGACATATCTAGGGTTTGACCAGTAAGGCATATTTTAGGAGCGCCACATGGGGGGACGATACGACGCAACTGAACGACTTTCTAGCGTAATATTCATTAATTAAACATTGAACACTAAAACACTTGGCAACTTTTAATGCAGCTATCAGTTCTAAAAATAAAATTTTAATTTTCAAAATTAAATTTCCAAGATTTGAAGGGTTTCTAAAAGTTATTATTCAGTATGGGAAAATGATGCATCATTTTTGATATCAAGAACAATTTTAGGGGTAAAAAATTTGAGTGTTTGAAAAGTTTTCGTGTGATGCATTTCATTTTTTAGAAATTCATTAGAATTCTATGGAGATGGGAGATTCTTTCCAAAACCTGATATTGGCTGACAGTTCTATGACATATAACGAATAATTGGATTATTTCAAACATGCATGAGATAAAAAGAGAATTTTGAAATTTTAAGACATATAATGAAGAAAGAAAGTTTGCAGAATTTGACAATTACATGAAATAAAATGGCGGTTAAAATTTTTAGGTGATAAAACGAAAATTGGAGTGGGTGAGAGAAATCGAAATATTCGCGTGATAATATGGTGTCCTCCTACGAGGATGGACTATTTCTCTTGTTATATGTGTTTTTCTGCGTAACTTCCGAAGAGTAGTTTAACGGAGCAGTTAAGAGTAGTTAACTGATAGCAGTTAATCAAAGGCAGTTAACGAGAGCAGTTAACAGGAGCAGTTAACGAACAGCAGTTGACGACAGCTACTAGTCAGGCAATAAGCAGCGTAATAATACCTTTGGACTTACTTATTTCCAGTTACTTATTATTAACACTTCCTTTGAATATCTTGTTTCTTGTTATACCAATATACTGTTTTGAACCTACCTCTTATGTTCTGTGTTTTACTTCCGGCACAAACCGGTCCATACAACTTTCCGGCGAATTTTCACCACAACTCGACAACAAATTGGCGACGAAGATCCACAACAGATAAGAAAGAAACGGTTGAATTGTATAGGACATATAATGAAGATAGGTGGTTTGAAGAATTTGACACATGAGAAAGTGAAAATCTCAGTAGCAGAGAGAAACATGTAATAATGTTCTTAAGACGCTTGTTAGATGGATAGTGGATCTGGGTGTGACATTGATTAGAGAAAGAGGAGAAAGAGCAGATTGGGTGTTGTGGAGAAATGTTATTAACCTTGTACTGAAGGGACCGGATGTGCGTTGTGGTGCAGTGGATATCGGCTTGAAACGAGACATCAGAGAGCTGTGTTCGATTTCCAGTTGAATTCGTTCCATTCACTTACGCGCTAATACCCTTGGGAAAGGTATGGATCTGTCCATCCTTCCTCCAGCTATGGGTTAAACAGTAAGACAAATTGGGTTTATAGCTTTGGTTGGTAACCAGTCTATCGCAGAAAGTAATCGCAACTACTGGGGAACAATGTTCTGCCTAGTCAGTCTTGTCACTTTCAAGACATGATCACCCAAGCGTGTATCACGTATGGCACTTAAATGATTGTCTAGTTAAAATGACCAGGCAAATAAAAGAACCAAACCAATTCTTTATATGTCGAATAGCAGTTTGTTTTAGACTCCAAGAACAAATAAATCTTTGACCCCCACCTCCAAAAAGAAAAAAGAAATAAAGAAATAAATAAAATGAAAATTTCCCACGAAGTATTCCGGGTTTTGCCCATAGACATTTTACATCCAGTCCAGTTGAATTCTTTTCATTCGATTACATTTCCTGCACATTATTTGATTCGTTCTGATTTTTGGTTCAATTCTGCGGTCAAAATAGCCGTCAGTGGTTCTCGCCATTTTTCTGGTCCTTTCAATGCAGTTATCCACGATAATTCAACATGTCGCTTGTTGTACTCTCCAAGCACGACAAAAAGAACGGAAAGAAATTCACATTTCTTGTACATGGCAGCAAAAGAAACAAAGATACATACAAAAAAAAAAAGGAAGATCACAATATAAATAAGAAAAGCGTCAGCCTAACTCGTTGTTCTCGTTAGGCCTCTGGTAAAAAACGTTTCAAATGAGAAAGGTTGACTGCCTCGTGCTTGTCAGAATTTGTCAGGGACTGGATATGGTGCACTGAATGCATAGCGTATCTGCCAGCGACGAAAATTATCTTTGTTGATTTCGTCGAATAAAATGTTAAAGCGAAAGAACTTGCCATTCCCTCTTTTTTTTAACCTTTATTGACTGCATTTCATTTTCTTTGTCTTTTTAATTTCTTTCAATTATACGCCATTTCTTTGGTTTGCTCGATTTATTTTAAGGCGTTAAAGCAAACAGCGTGAAATTTGAAGAAATCTAGGATGCGAGTTCGAGTCTCGTCAGAAATAGGTTATATATTCCGAATTCATGCGAAAGAAACTATTTTGAGGACCATAGATGTTATGCCAGGATTTCTCATCGAAGGATTCAATTTGAACAACATAATGTACGAAGATGATACAGTGCTGATTTCAGACACAGAAAAGAAACTACAAGACATCCTACGGAAGGTTGCTGAACAGAGTGTCAAGAAAGTACAAAAAAACTGCAAGAAAACCGAATGCATGGTCATCAGCAAAAAGAGCAGACCTAAATAACAAATACAGTTGGGGGATACTAAAATCAAGCAGGGACCAAAATTTAAATACCTGGGAAGTGTTCTAACAAAAGACAGAAAGTGTGACACAGAGATCCGAAGGCGAATTGGCATTGTGAAGGACGCATTTCAGAAGCTGAGTAGAATTAAGAGACAGGAAAATTTTGCTAGAAACAAAGAAAAGAGTACTGGATTGCTATGTGATGTCAGTTCTTCAATATGGCATTGAATACTAGAGAATATCATCAAAGATGAAGGAAAACCTCCAAGCAACTAAAATATGGTTCTACAGAAGGATGCTGCGGATGTCATCGATCGAGCATGTGAGTAATGATGAGGTTTTGAAAAAGGATGGAAACAAAAAGGAAATTAATACTGAGCATCAGGAAGAGACAACTAATGCTCCTGGGACATGCAATGAGGAAAGAGGGCTTGGCAAACCTGGTACTAACAGGCCAGATAGAGGGAAGAAGAGTTAGGGGAAACAGCGTGTAACATACTTGACTGGTCTGAGCAGGTGGATGACAGAACGGAGGTTGCGTGGTATTACAGGAGAAAGCGTTTTGAGAGCCACCAGGGATAGGGGACGTGGAAGGCTATAATCGCCTACGTCCTGAAAGGACAAGGCATATAGAAGAAGTATGGCGATCTTGATCTTTGTTACAGAAAGCATAGTTAAAATGAATAATACTTCATTGCAAAATTTAAACACTTAAATTTGTTATTCTTTTACAATATTTATTTATATTCTTTTTATTTATATTCCTTTTCTTCCCATTCCTCTTTCAACCAGAATTTTTTTCGTTCCTGTCACAAAACTCATAACGTAGGTTCTATAAATACTTCCATATAAATTGTTCTGATTTCATAGAATCTGCCATATTATCTGTCATGACCTGGTATGTTTGCTTCAATCACTGTCTAACTTCCGTCAAGTAACTTCCCTATGCCATTTGCCATTTCTATAAATACTTTCATGATAATCGTTCCGAACTAAACAAATCTGCAATCTTCTTGGTCTTGACCTGGTATCTCGGTTTTAATGATTGTCCCACTTCCGTTAAGTAACTTACCAGTGCTTTTTCTATAATTACTTTCAAGGTAGTTATTCGGAAAAGAAATTTGCAATGTTTTCAGTCCTGACTTGGCATCTCGTCTTCAGTCACTGTCACACTGCGTCACGTAACTTCCTTGTGCCTTTTCTATAAGTACTTTCAGGGTAATTGTTCTGATCAGCTTTCCTCTTTGATATCTAGACTTTACAAATTGAATTGCATTCTTAGATTGGAAGATAGGTCTCATCCCTTAACTTACTAGATATAATCGTACGTATTTTGATAACAGTTTCTTCTCTCGCATTCGCCTCTTATGCGGATTTCTCCTGATTTCTTACTTTCCGGTCAACTTTGATTTTCTAAAATTTCAATCGACAACTTTTCTAAAATTTCAATACTCTGTCAATCGACAACTTCTATCTCTTTGAATCCTTTTCTTTAATTGTCCCCTCTCCTTAATAATGACTGTTCTCGTATTCTTTCACTTTCAGTAATTATTTCCGTCATAGGGCCTTTATGCCCTTACTTTTGTGTGAAATAATTAAAGAATAATAAAATAAATAATTAGTTACTACAACGCTTTCAAGTGTTAACGCCATCTATGCTATTTCAAGCAGCAGTTAATAACAGTATCAATATAAAGGAAACCTTTAATAGAATTTTGACAATTTGACCAATTCTATTAGATTCATAGAAAATGATTGCATGAAAG
The DNA here is from genome assembly GCA_037127315.1 of Ascarosepion bandense. NCBI lineage: Eukaryota > Metazoa > Mollusca > Cephalopoda > Sepiida > Sepiidae > Ascarosepion > Ascarosepion bandense. The sequence continues at coordinate 283,501 of JBBBDQ010001050.1, read as the reverse complement.
AAGCGATTTATGAGAGGGAAAGAAAAAAAAAGAATTAATTAAATGAAACAACAAGAAAAAGTCGAAAAAAGCGTTGAAATCATCTACTGTTTAATAATAAAAAAAGATATATAAAAGAAAGCAAGTATTAATAATTTTAAAAAATGACAAGCCGAAAGGGTAGTAAAAACAAGGGCGCTTAAAAGTAAGTAAATATATTTTCCGTTACATATAAAAGAAACAGAGAAAATAAGCTAGAAAAAATTGAGAAAACTTAATTGAAAAATGAGAATTGGCGGGAAAAATAAATTCCAAGCCAATGAGTTCTGAGCAAGAACAAAGCAATGAAATTTGTAAAATTAGCATCAAACAAAAAAAGGGAGAAAAACCACAGAAATAATTTCTCGACCAAACTGTTGCTTTAAGCGTAGAGAATAAGATTGTCGATTCCATTGTGGAAGCTTCTGTAAGGTAATCATTTTTCCTATCATTTTTTCTGAAAATTGTTGCTACTTTACTGTTCTATAAGACTTTTCATAAAAATAATAATGACTGGATGGGTACGATTTTTGCTCTGTTCATACCAAATATTTTTATTGTTCAGTATTAGTGAAACGTAGAGCCACCCTGAAGATATTGTTAATTAAAAACTTCAACAATTTATCTTGATTTTATGCATAAAAATAATCTAGAAAGAATAAATACAGATCTTTGTTATTTTTATTACAACGTTTCGGCCATTTTAAATAAAGAGAAAATGACGGCAGTACTTTAACAAACAACAGTAACAGCATAAAAAAATACCTTGGTGAATGTAGACAAGGATGAGAGCAGCATCAGTCTCAACGGCAGACAGGCTCAAGCAACGTTAGCTTTAAGGTCCAAGCTCAGGATTGTTCTACTCGACAAGCGTTGTTTTATGAATTTGGGGATATAATCATTGTGATGTAGTCATCACATAGTACAAATGTTAATCCAGTCGAAATATAGCGAACAATAATACAGCAGTGGGGAAAAATGAAAACGAGATATATCTAAACATACATCTTCTTTTTCTATGTGCTTTTTTTTTCAGGATGTAGGAAATCATGGCCTTCCACGTTTTCCTATCCCTGGTGGCTCTTAGCACACTTTCTCCTGTAACATCTTGCAACCCCCTTTCTGTCATCCACCTGCTCAGGCCCTTCAAATATGTCATCCGCTGTTTTTCCCTGTCTCTTTTCCCCTCTATCTGGCATGTTAGTATCAGGTTCTCCAAACCCTCTTTCCTCATTGCATGTCCCAGGAACTTTACTTGTCTCTTCTTGATGCTCAGTATTAATTTCCTTTTCGTTTCAATCCTTTTCAAAACCTCATCATTGCTCACATGCTCGATCCATGATAACCGCAAAATCCTTCTGTAGAATAGACTAAACATATATAGCAAAACGAAAACAATATAATCATAAAATAATTGTAAATTGCCTAGGGGGATCAATTTACAATTAATTTATGCAGCAAACTGGCCCCCTTATTGACTTTTATGAAATTTAATAAACAAATTTTCTTCAGGCATTCGTGATCCTCAGTGTTTAATCTAAATAAATAAACAGACAATTCTGACTGTCTGTCCATCTGTCTGTAAACCTCTCTGAGTCGGGTCACATTTACTCTTCATTGGCATATATCTTTTTGGAATCAAGATGATCCTGAGATTGAAGATCTTCCCCTTTATCTGGTGCTTAAACATCTAATATTCGATTTTGTAACGGGATGAGAAAGGAACAGTTAAAAATTCAAATTTTAAAATAACTGAAAAAAGAAGTTAAGCTCAATTTAAAATATCTCGAAAACATTGCGAATTGAGGAAATGATAGGTGAAAATGATAGGTGAAAATGATAGGTGAAAATGATAGGTTTCGTGACGTGAAGTCTTGAAGTTCCACAGATTTAAAGATCTTACCTTTTTTTTCTGCTTGAATGGAAATTTCGGCAAAAATCGGAATTTTGGCCTAAATCGGTCTTTTAGTCGGAACTGGACTTATTGCCAGAACCAGATTTAAAGTGAGATTTTAAAGTTCCATGGAGTGTATTGAGGAATTCAAAGTTATTTCAAAATGATCATTGCTGTTTTCTAAGCTGAAATGTACATTAGCATATATATATATATATATATATATATATATATATATATATATATATAATATTGTGGAACCTCGGTTATCGACAATAATCTGTTCCAGAAAGCCGGTTGAAAACCGAAATGCACGAGGTAATATTATAAGAAATATAAATTTTAATACAAAATATAAACAAACAAAAATTTTAGAAAGAACAACTTCAATTTTCACGCAGAAAACAATGAAAAAATTAATATAAATGAGAAATAAATGGGATAAAAAAACATTTAACTTCCCATTAATTTCTACCTTGTTAGCGTAAGAAATTATGGAGGGAGGAAAAGTATTATTGCTTGGAAGGAAAATCTCTCTCTCTCTCTCTCTCTCTCTCTCTCTCTCTCTCTATCACTCCATAAAGACGTCAGGTAATTCTTTATCTGGGGTTCCTTCCATTTTCTGTAACTTCGTGCCTATAGAATCTATTTGAAAACAAAAACCCTTTTCACAGAGGTTGGTTTTTGTCTCCGCTTTAAAATGTGTCTAAATTGCAACAAAATCATTAATATATTTATATACATATATATATATTTTAAATCCAAAAAAGTAAGCATTTTATCAAGATTAAAAATGGTCCAGGTGGAGGGCTTGATGTAAATAGTATTATCTACTTACAGAGCCAAATGGTTTTTGATCGTTTCTGATGAAGCGAGTATTTTTCCGCTGAAATAGTTATTCAACGGAATGTAAATTTCGAAATTTATTGATATAATATACATTATATATATATATATATATATATATATATATATGCGACATGCAGTGTTAATTGCTATATCTACATATACTATTTGCTAATATCTACATATATATATATATATTATAACGTAGATATGTAATGTGTTTATATATATATATATATATATATTAAGTAAATCATCGAGCTTTATATTCGACCTCAACAGAATGCAGGAAGCACTGGACGGCCGTTTCGTCCTATATTTGGGACTCATCAGCAGTGCGCATCCACTACCAGGAATCGAACCCGGACAGTCTTGGTTATTAAGCTGATGTTATACCGACTGCACCACGGGCCCTGGCGACGAAGAGGTAACGAATTAAGCTCGACGAAGTGCGCCGCTCCTCACGAATTCCGTGGTGGAACTAATCCAAGCTCCTTTACCCATAGGATAGTGCCTCCCCAAGCAACGACTTCCGCAACCAAGCCGCTAAATCCATAGCGTGTTTCGTGGTTGAAGCACAGGAGGATTTGAACAATTATTAAGTAAATCATCGAGCTTTATATTCGACCTCAACAGAATGCAGGAAGCACTGGACGGCCGTTTCGTCCTATATTTGGGACTCATCAGCAGTGCGCATCCACTACCAGGAATCGAACCCGGACAGTCTTGGTTATTAAGCTGATGTTATACCGACTGCACCACGGGCCCTGGCGACGAAGAGGTAACGAATTAAGCTCGATATATATATATATATATATATATATATATATATATATATATATATATATATATATGCAGTGTTAATTGCTATATCTACATTATATATATATATATATAAACACATTACATATCTACGTTATAATATATATATATATATATATATATATAAACAAATTCTTTCTACTACCATACCAATTTACAATTATTTTTAAAAGGATTATTTTTTTATTAAGAAAGATACAAAAACATCTAAATTAAACAGAGGAAAATTCTCTCTGTCTGCACAGGACTGGACGTTGTATATTGATGGTCAGAGACTGCAGGATGTCCTGATGGAGTCTCGTCCTAGCCCTGTGCAAGACAGAGAAGAAATCCGGGAAATAATGTTTCCCTGCAGTCGACTGAATTTAATAGGTGCTTACCGATTGCTGACTCATGAGTCTCCGACTGCTCGGGTGTTATTGATTCATGTCTGCGGACTCTACTCGGCACGTGCTGAGCTATCCTTGTTTTAAAAATATTATATATATATATATATATATATTTTAACATATCACCTGAAGAAGAACAATATTATATATATATATATATATATATATATATATATATATAAAAGCAATCGGAGTCTAACCGTACTGATGAGCTGTGATACAGCGAAACAGATCTGTCTGCGGATGACTATTTACGCTCTCACACTCTGATTGAGCACTCTGGAAGAATGGTAGACTTTGAAAAACAGTAGCTACTCTGGCATGTACGCATCGCTCATTCAGTAATGAATTAGAGCACTCTGGCTATTGGACGTGCATAATAATAATATACACGCTGAAAAGTCTGCCTTCTTCTACCGAGCGCCCACAGCCCAGAGGTAGAATCGTCGACTGACACCAACTCGGTTGGGTTTCAATCCTGGGTTAAAAGCAATCGGAGTCTAACCGTACTGATGAGCTGTGATACAGCGAAACAGATCTGTCTGCGGATGAATATATATGTATATATATGTATATAGACACACCTATTAGCACTTGAAATGGTTCCCAGACCGTACTGATTATCTTTATAAAAATACAAAAAATTTTAAATGATATATATATATATATATATATATATATATATATATATATATACAAGAAAAGTTATTGTATATATGTACGTGTCAGTGTCTTATATTCGAGTGGAAGTTCACGTGTATTTGATGATTTTGTTTGTCCGTTAACTTCATGCTTATGAACAGCAGGAATAGCGATAAAGTTAGACTTCAAATTTAAAACAATCTATATACAAATATGAAAAAAATGAAAAGAAGCTGCATCGGGGTAGGATTAGATCGCTCGATAGAAACATAAGAGGAAGAAAACATCACATGTGTCTGTATTTTGCACTAAAGCATCACATGTTCCCGGCTCACCCGCTCTGCTACAAAACGCTCAGCCTTTATAACGCTATATTTTAAGCACCACATTTTCCCATCCACGACTCCCTACAGGGAGTGTCAGTAAGTCCAATTTGGACCTATTGTACAAAGTAAGCGCAAGATGTTCAATTTTTCTATAAAATCTTGTGCATACTATTTTTTCTTTTATTATTTCACACTTTGGCTGCCAACCCGAAATAAGTTCAAAAATAGAAACATATTTTTAAAAAATTACGAATTCTGATCAATTCTGTTGCTATGATCTAAATTATGTAGGAAAAATCCACTTGGTACACATAAACCTTAACCTCTGCGGCGCATGCGTACTAAGTTATAACATTACTGCTCACTCCCGTAGCTTATAACAGTGCTCGAAAAAAAAGTGTGTAGGGTGGGGTCGTTTCACCAAATCACATGGTTCTGAGCATGACGGTAAACGCCATCCGGCAGCAAAGCCTCTGATTGGGAAGTTGTGAGGAGCATGGAACCACCTCGGATTGGTAACACCTGTTAGGTTCCCAGCTATGGGCAAACAGTTAACCCCAAACTGAGGTCAGAACACCATGAAAGTATAAAAATAGACTTTTATAGAAATTCATCTTCTTCTATATGCCTTGTCATTTCAGGACGTAGGCAATCATGGCCTCCCACATCTCCCTATCCCTGGTGGCTCTTAGAACGCTTTCTCCTGTAACACCACGCAGCACCCGTTTTGTCATCCACCTGTTCAGGCCCTTCAAATATGTTATCCGCTGCTTTGCCCTGTCTCCTTTTCCCTTTATTTGGCCTTTTATTATCAGGTTCTCCCAGGCCTCCTTCCTCAGTGCATGTCTCAGGAACTTTAGCTGTCTCTTCCTGATGCTCAGTATTAATTTCCTTTTAGTTGCCATTCTTTCCAAAATCTCATCATGGCTCACATGCTGGATCAATGATATCTGCTGCATCATTCTGTAGAACCACATTTTAGTAAATTCAAGTTTTTCCTTCATCTTTGATGATATTCTCCTGCATTCACTGCCATATTGAAAAACTGATATCACATAGCAATAGCACTCTCTTCTTTGTTTCTAGTGAAATTTTCCTGTGTCTTAATACACTATTCAACTTCTGGAAGGCGTCATTCGACATGCTAATTTGCTGTGTCGCTCTTCCCTAGGTATTTAAAGTTTTGTACCTGCTTGATATTAGTATCCCCCCACCTGTATTTAGCATTTTGGACTGCTATTTTTGCTGATGACCATGCATTCGGTTTTCTTGCAGTTTATTTGTTTTTTTTTTTTATATAAGCGTTTCACCCTGAGCAAGGCATGTCACTGCCACTACTGCGCAGGGGGCTACATAGAGTGGAGAAAGGATGATTAAATATACGAAATGTCAGAGGGTGGGTGAGAGGCGGGTAAGGATACAGAGAATGAGGGTTGGGTAGATGAGAGTGTTCTGAGAATAATTGGGAATTAGTGTGATAGGAGGTGTCTATTGACCCTACATTTAAACACCTGGAGATTGTAGCTGTCGGGAAAGCAGACTTGTGGAAGGGAGTTCCACAGGCGGGAAGCACGAGAAAAGAAGCTGTCGGAGTAGAATTTACGGTTACATCTTATTTGTTTAACTTTGTAGTCCTTTCTTGTCACTCTCTTCAGTTACCTTATGTAGGAGGTCTTGTAGTGTGTCCTTCTAGCAGCACTGTATCATCTGCGTATAGAAATATATATATAAAATATATATCTATATAAATATATTCATAAAAATAGATTTTTATAGAAAAATATATATTTTGAAGGAAAACTTTTACCAGCAATACATCTTTGAAGAAAAAAAATATTGCCATAAATGTTTGAAGAAAAAATAGTTATTCTGAGTAAAACATTTTTGAATACAAACTAGAAAACATTTTCAGTTTTCTAAAATAAAAAAAAGAATAAAAACGAAAGATTTTTTATTAAAATCTGACTAAATCAATCTTCTCACTATAACCGAATATTTAAAAAAAATACATTAAAACCCTACCTTTTTGATAATAACTAACCCACAGAGTTGGGTATGCCATTAAACAAAACTCAAAGAGGTTCCATCAGTGATACTGGTTTGTGCAATAGTTTTTGGCCATGCACAACATTTCCCCATGTCCAACAACCATAATTTTCCTCAGATCCTACTTCACGCGAATTTTTCCTATTCCCCCAAATCAAATCCCTCTTGAAATGAACATAATTTCAAGACGTTAAGGCAATCAAGGAGAGTGCGACGAGGCAGTTGATGGCTATTTCACAAAAAGAAATCCAAGTATGTTTCTATCGATGGAACGCGACGCTGGATAATGTGTGTGGTTTCAGATGAAGATTTTGAAAAAGATTAAATGCTGAATTGATATTTGTTGTAATTTTTTTTTTATACTAACAGTCCTGACACTTTAATCAGACCTCGTATTAGCTATCACTGAAATAATTTTCGCGCAAGTTGTTAAAATAGCCTCCAAAGTTTTTTTAATTTTTGACCTCAGAAGACATATTCAACAACAAGGCTACTTTTTGTATGTATAATATTCTTTTTCGGACTTTCAAAATAATTTATCTGTCTATTTTCAAATAATCTAGCTCTCCATATATATATTCTTCATTTGTAAACGCGTTATGACGTAGGTTTCTACCGTGTGATGTCATCAGGCGATTTGCAATAAGAGGTTTTACTGTTTACCGTTTTTTTTAAGAACGCTTACGTAACAGGGAATTTTTGAACGCGCAATTTTTAAAATTACAAGAAACGTTTTTATCTATGCTTGTATGACTCTAATAGGTATTTTATCATATGGTTACACTTAGTTATAATTTCTGTTCTTTCATTCAATAATTCATTTTTGTATGGGAATAGCATAATCGCTAACTTTTCTTCCTGGCACAGTCTACATATTTTGCTTGGCTGTTTTCACTATACTCCATGTTATATCTGGGTCTTTTGCATATTTTAATTTCAATTTCCACACCTGGATAGCCAATTTTGTACATTTTTTTATAGTTTTCTATTTTAAATGTAGGTTTTTTATTGAACCACCTGTTCTTGAAGATGTCTTTGGTTGATCCCAAATATATTTTGTTTTGACCATTTAAGTCTTTTACTTTTGCTTTGTAAATGACTTCTTTTGTATTACAAAGTCCTTGAAGCGGGCATTTATTTTTGTTCCTGCAGTTGCATTCTTTATTAATGATCTTGTTTTGTACAATGCTAATTAAATTTCTGCCGTTTTGCTTTTATGAAACTTTCTAAATTACTAGTACAGCTATAACTTAGCTTGATTGTATTCCTATTGAATATTTTGTTTAGTTCTGAGATAAACGGTGAAATCAGTTATTGCAAATCGCCTGAAGACTCCAAATGGTAGAAACCTAGGTCGCGCAAGAACTCGTTTACAAATAAAGAATATTCAAATATTCTACAATATAATTGTATTGAACACTTTTTAATACTAATGTGTACTGGTCTAATTTTATTATGAGCAAAAACTAAGTAATTGAACAACACACACACACACACACACACACACACACACATATATATATATATATATATATATATATATATATTCTAACAGGTATATGCTTAATTTCAAATAACGTGTTATAAATGTGATTTGAATTTTCAAATTAGCAGCTGATCTCAAAACTGCTTCACATCTATAAGAAAACTGCTTCCTATTAATCATCTGAGAGACTCCTTTCTGTCTTTCAATCGTATGGCTAATGCTAACCTCCAGGCGAGTAATTCGTTGCGCCTACTCGTGTTAAAGTTCATGATGACATGAAGAGGAAATACTATATTGAATCCGACGAGCTTAGCTCCTTGGTGTCCCACTCTGCACGAATCTACTCGAGCTACTAGACTAGCAATAAGATTACACCCTTTTACAGTGAAAACAATCAAGTGTAAATACAACTTCTACTCCCTCAGCTTCTTTTCTTGCACTTCCCGCCAGTGGAACGCTCTTCCGTATTCTTGTTTACCTGATAGCTACAATCTCCTAGGGTTTAAATGCAACGTCATCTGTCAGCTCTTATCCCCTTGACACCCATTCGTCTTCTCTCTTTACACTTTCCTCTCACGCAGCTCTCTTCACACCAGTGTTCCCGTCCTTCTCTTTCTCATTTTTTGACACCTACTTTGACCTGTTCTTCTTTCTTTTCATTCGTTTATTATGTGGCAGTTCTGCTTTGCTTGGGTGAGACGATTATAAAAAAAATACTAGGTCTCCTGCTAGGTATGTTTTTTTACTGTATCGTGTTAGAAAAATATCTTTCTCACATATGCATAAGTCTGTCATTCGTCCATGATTCGAATATTGCTTTCTCTAGTGCACTTGGTATATATAGAGAGGTTCTTGATAAAATCCACAGAAGAATATTATTCATCCTGACTTGGCATTACGACTTCAAACACTTTTCTTCCGCCATAATGTAGCTTCCCTGTTCCTTTACTATAAATAATTTAATGGTAATTGTTTTGAGTAACCTTCTAAGTTCTATAGATAGCTAAATTTAAGATAAAGGTAACTGAAGACTAGCCTTGTCCGTTCCCTGTTTTTGCCATGTGCCACATTTCTTAATTTTCAAAATAAAAAAGAACTGTGGTACCTAAACTATGAATTCAAACGCTGTAATAGACTGAAAGCAATTAAAAAAAAACAAAAAACAACACTTGAAATGGTTAGACGGAACCGTAAGTTCTATGCTAACAGTTTTTTTCTTTCGCACTCTTCGTCTGTGTAACTCTCTTCTGGTTCCTTCCTTTGCAGCCAGCTTTGGTCATCAAAAATCTTAAAATGCAATCTCATTACTTTTTTAATGTCTTCTTGATTCTTCTTGTTTTGTTATAGCTTCTTAACTACAAGATCTTCTGCAGAATATAACGAAATGAAAGGACTAAGTAAAAACAAGAAAACTGAGCGCATCAGCAAAAAGAGGAACCTAAAAAACCAATTGCATGTCGGGAATACTAAGATCAAGCAGGTACAGAAATTTAATTACCTGTGAAGTATTCAGAGAACAGAAAGTGCAACACTGAAAGCCAAATGTGTATGAAGATGATTAAGGATGCATTCCAAAAGGTAATCATTCATAGTAATCATTCATAGTAATCATTCATAGTAATCGTTCATAGTAATCATTCATAGTAATCGTTCATAGTAATCGTTCATAGTAATCGTTCATAGTAATCATTCATAGTAATCGTTCATAGTAATCATTCATAGTAATCGTTCATAGTAATCATTCATAGTAATCATTCATAGTAATCGTTCATAGTAATCATTCATAGTAATCATTCATAGTAATCGTTCATAGTAATCATTCATAGTAATCGTTCATAGTAATCATTCATAGTAATCGTTCATAGTAATCATTCATAGTAATCATTCATAGTAATCGTTCATAGTAATCATTCATAGTAATCATTCATAGTAATCGTTCATAGTAATCGTTCATAGTAATCATTCATAGTAATCGTTCATAGTAATCGTTCATAGTAATCATTCATAGTAATCATTCATAGTAATCGTTCATAGTAATCATTCATAGTAATCATTCATAGTAATCATTCATAGTAATCGTTCATAGTATTGTGAGACAGGAAAATCTCGTTAGAAACTAAGAAAAAACCACTGAACTGTTTTGTAATATGTGCTCTCCTATATGGCAACGAATGCTGGACAGTCTCCTCAAAGATTAAATAAAGACTCGAAACAATAGAAATGTTTCTACAGAAGGATGCTGAGGATATCACGGACAGAATATGTAAGCAATGATGAGGTTTTAGAGAGAATGAAAACAAAAAATGAAACTTATACTTAGCACCAGGAAGAAACATCTTAAGTTTCTGGAACACTGTTATGTTCTCAAGTATAAATGAATAACTCAACAACAGAATCAGAATATAAGTTGTATTCCGCGGAAAGACGGTTAATATGTACAGAAGTGATTAGTAATATTTACAATAGAAAGATACAAGAGTCCAATCCGTCGTAAGACGTGTGTATACGTGATTACTTCCGGTACGCCACCGGAAGTGTGACTAACTCTTCACTGACTGGCACTGACTCTTCAGTAACCCATTAGAGACTCTCAAGTGACACTCTACGACTCCCCCGTAGAGAATCCACCATTGCTATATATAGCAATGGGAACAGTCCATTTGTAGTCAAATAGGAGCGGCGCCCTAACAGACACGTGACGAGGAAGGAGCGCTTGGAAAATATGATACTCACAGGTCGGATAGAGAGAAAGAGAGACGGGAAAACAGCGCGTGAGATACTTGATGGCTTTAACCAATTGAATGGCAGTGCATTGTTTTATATGTACAAAACATATAAAATTATATTAAGAGCTACAAGGGCAGGAAATGTGGAGGGCTATGATCGTTTACCTCGTGAAGGAACAAGATACATTAATATGGTGCTCTATCTATAAGAATGAACTCTTTCTCCGTCAAAAAATACTAACCTGCGTGGCTTCCGGAGAGGCAGTCTTGGGGTAGTCGAAACGCAGTGTAATTGGGCAGTTCGGACGTACACTTCTGTTTGCTGACTACTAACACTCGTACTTGTATATATGTTCAGTTATTCTAATACACTGGTTAAACTTACCTTCTTGTTTCCGTGTCTTTTTTACTTGCCCTAACTCATAAAATAATAATAATAATAATAATAATAATAATAATAATAATAATAATAATAATCAAGGAATTTGAAAAACTGTCAAAATATAAAGACCTGGAAATTGAAATAGAAAAAATGTGGAAATTGAAAACAAGAGTTGTGCCAGTGATAGTAGGTGCACTTGGAATGATAAAAAATGGAACAAAACAACACATTGAAAGAATCCCTGGAAACCCCAGCTTAAGAGATATACAAAAAATTGTCTTATTAAGTACAGCCCACACACTAAGGAAAACTTTATCTATGTAATGCTGGGGATGATAGGGAAGATAGAAAAACATGAAATGGAGTCATAACAACACGCCACGACCTGCCTTTGGTCTCCCCGCAGACTTGGTTGGTAGTGAGACCAAAGCAGAAATCGAAATATGATGAAAAAATGACATAATAATAATAACAATAATAATGTTTGTCGTTTTCTTATTCTTTCACTCTCAGTAACCTCCTGTGTCTTAATGGCTTTATTGCCTTGTTTGGGGGTGAAATGTTTTAAAAAATATAATTACGGCCACGTCCTGATATATTGGTGGCAAAATCGATTCTAAGAAACATTTTTTTTTAAAAAAACATGTATCTGTTTTATCGTTGAGCTCTGCTGTTCTATAAATTTAGAAATATTCAAGTAAATGTTAGGAGAAACGGGTTTTCATATTCATTATCACAAAATATCAGAGGAAGTCTCAAACATAAGATTTGTAATGTTTCTAACATTTGGTGAAGCGTCGTAAAATGAAAATATAACTGTCACTGGTCTCGGGAGACACGGACTAAACTGAAATGCTACGTAACCAATAAATACTATTTTTTCCGCTTCTTTCGTTTTACGATCGTTAAAGCAAATTTTTACCACGTGTGATATTTAAAAATAAAATTATCGTCAAGCTTGGATGTTAGTGCCTAGAGAAAACGGAATCTTAAAAGGGTGTTTTTTTTCCCTTAACACCGGCAGTATTTCAATTATTCTCGGCAATGTACATTGTTTTATCTTTTATCATTCTGTATGTGACTTTATTTGCTGTAGAAAAAACGTTTATCCTGCCACTGAAATTGACTCTGATCCCTGAACAATACTGAAATTGAATATTGTTGTTTGTCGGGTTGTTCGTTGCTGTGCAGTGGATATCGGTTTGGAACAAGAAATCAAAGAGCCGAGTTCTAGCTGAATTCACTAACGTGCTAGCTGAATTCACTAACGTGCAAATATTCTTGGGAAAGGTATTAATCCGTGTCTTCTCCCTCCAGCAATGGGTTAAATAGCAGGAAAGATTGGTTTCTATAGCCTAGGATTAACAACCAGTCTATCGCAGAAAATAATGGCAACCGGCTACATGAAAAATATTTTATTCAGTCAGTGATGTCTCTTTCGAGACATGATCGTCAAAGAGTGTATTACCTGTGGCACTTGACTGAGTGAGTTTTGTTTTCTTATTGTTAAATGATAAAAAACAAAGATCAGACTTTTAATAAAACTCAGCAATTTTCTACATACAACGTGAGAGTCTAGGTGTGATATCCTGTTCATGTCCACCACCAATCAGGTGAGATAACACAATTTTAGTGGCTAAGGCAAAACTAGCTGATTTTGCCACCAGACAGGATATTGTTTTTTGTGTAGAAGTGTCAATCTCTCCGAGTTTTTTATTCATTTTCCAACTGCAAATCAGATTTTCAATGATGTGTTAAAAGCATTAGCTGGTAGCAATCGTTATCAATGACGTAGAATAGAAAGTAAGCATGTTTTTTTCAAACCAGAAGTTTCATGGAGCCATCGCGAGCATAGTTTTCATTAAGTTTGTTGATTCTTACCAGATCCACCTCAATTCCTGTTGATCTGTGGTCTGGAGACGATTTGAAGCATGCTTCATGCACCAGCTAATGGCACCCATGAAGGAAACGACTGACCGCCCAAGGAATCCACGGCACCAGACCTCAATAGGTAGCACATAATGTGTCCACCTCATCACATATTTTCATTGTTCTTGAGAATTAACAGCAAAAATAATGAACACTGTTTTTTATTAGATTCATCATAATAGATGAAAGTTTAAGGTCTGCTCGATAGTGATTATATATTCGGAGTTTGATCTTAGAGGTGTTGAGTGTTACAACCCAGTTTTACCACATTGAGCCGCCAGGTGATATCAGCAGCGAGCCTCTGGCCATCTAAATCAGGGGTTTTCAAACATTTTGAATACGGACCCCTTTATTTAAAATTTATCCATGGGTGACACTTGCACCCTGAAAATAAAAGTAAATTTGATCATCAAGTTCTTGCATGTGTAAAATAATTTTTTGTATAAATAACGTTAACATGTACTGGGTAATAGCGCAAACTTTTGTCATTTGATAACATTAATAAGTAAAAATAAATATCCAGACATTGAAAATTTATACTTTGATTTTCACGTAATGAGTTAATCTACCGACCCCCTATCTTATCCTTGCGGACCCTTTGTGGTCCGCAGACCACAGTTTGAAAACCCTGATCTAAATGTCCTTAGATCGTTAATATAGAGCAAAAAGGGGGTAAAACTGCGAAGAAAGGCCTGCCTTGATGTCATGGACTTCAGAAGATTGACCGTTAGCAACGACCTTCATGAACTTTCCTGTATGGGGGCCTCGGTGATGGTCAAATTGGCCCTGTGCCAAACACGAACGAAGTCCCCACTATTTAAAATATCAGAAGGTTGAAGATTGGATGTTGAAATGTGGAAGGATAGAATATTTTGTTTGTACATTAAAATAAAATTTGTATTAAAAGAATAACACAATTGTAAGAAGAAAAATAAAATGTTCCTAGAGAAAATGCATATAGTTAATTGTTCAAAGAGAAATGTAAATATTTTAAATGTCCCACGGAAATTCAGAGTTCAGAATTGATAGTAGCAGAATACATATATGTAAAATAATTAAAAAGGTTGCTAATAAAAGTTTGTGTTCTTTTCCTTTTTATGGCCAGAGAAAAAGTGAAAAGTAAAGTCAGGTAATAAAGAAGATTGTACTTATCGGAGTCAAATGAAGTATCTTGTTGTTGTTATTGTTGTTTTTTAACAGCGGGTGGATGAAGACGAAGAAAGGAAAATTGGAAGAAGAGGTAGAACGAATATGTGACGCGTCCTTACGTCCGGGTCAGCAAATCGAATTTTCTTTAGTCACATTGCGATGAGGTCCTTCAGATTCGCTCCCATGTCGGACTGATTTGACCAGTCAAGTGATGGAGTTTAATTAATGGATTTTAGTCATGACACCGACTCCAACAGTATACCCATTTTCTATGTGTGAAAAAATTTGACTGGGGTCATGGATCAATTTGCTATTTCCTATCCAATCGGAATCCAGAATCTTACTTTTCACACTGGCTTGTGAAATCTGCCTTGAACTGAGTTTTTCTAAAATATTTTTTGTCGTTTTGATTCATTTTTGCGGGTGTGCAATTTTACTTTTTTGTTTAAGTCAATTGTATCTTATACCTGTTCATAAGAACTTGATAAACTGAGGCAACTCTTTCGGCCATTCAATAACTGAGGAGCTTTTTTAGTAACCCCTATGCTACACATTATCAAATGCCTTTGATGTAATTGCCCTCGTGATGGATTAAATGTCTCGCTGATTTTGTAGATAATCCCCGTTCTTTTACGAGAGTGGGTTTTTATCTTTTTAATTTTTCGCGGTTGATTTTAAAATTTCTGGAGAAAGTTAGATATTAAAAGTCCAAAAATGAGTCTTTCAGCAATGTGCAAGATTCAACCATTTCGTATCTATATGGATTCGTTAACAGATGGGAGTTGCCTCTAGTCAAATTTTCCACATCGATTTTGGATTTTTAACATTAATTAGTAACGCTTTTCAATATTTATTAGAAGATCGAGTGACTGTACAGTAATTACATATAACATTCTGCAGACGTCGATATTGATTGCTTTGAATAATAATAAATATATTATATGCAATGTAAGTAATACATGTAGGTAACACATACCCTGGTGCACTTATCGCTATCCTCGAAGACAGAGTGCGGCTCAGTTGTGGCTTCGTCCGCGAGGGCAGGGTCACAACTGAGAAAAATTACACTGAATAGATGCCCTGCCCCTGGGAACAGTGTCCCGCGGCTGCGCCACCCCATTGCAGCAGAGGGGTGGATCAGGTGCTTGGCACCGGGGCCAGCTCAACAGGCGGTTGAGGGGACTGTGGAATTTTGGTTCCTCTGCCCGTCCGTACGGTTCTTCTGTCCATCCTTAAAAAAATCTTGTGTCAAAACTCGCTCCAGCGGAGGAGCAGGGTAAATATCCTTAACCTGGTGCACTTTATGTATGGTATTTAATTAATTTAATTTCTCTCGGCATTTTGGAAAAACCCTTGAAATGTTCTCATTTCCACTGAGAAAATGGAAATGGACAGCGAGTCGCATTAAACATTCAGAGAACCGAGTTCAAATTATATTCGAGTTTACTGTAGTCAATTACGTGCTAATATCCCTGGGAAATGTATGAATTTTGAGTGAAAAGATTGGAAAAGAGAAAACCAGATACCACATCCTAAACAGAGAACATGGGATGAGCCTCTTCACCTGTTCAATAGACGTGGGTGGAGTTTAATCTATCTACTCCAATTATTTAATCTATCTACTCCAATTCCAACATGTCTCTCTCTAGTCATGAGCAAATAGTAGGAGAGACTTGATCTATAGCCTTGATAGATACTAGTCTAGGAGAAGAAAAACTGAATTCAAACCAGCCGGGAAAACATTTCTGCTAGCAAATCTGGAGTACTACATGGTGTGTGGGAAACACTGCTGCTACTACAGCTGCAGTACATGTGGTACCCTAACAACCCTAAGATATTACCGGACTTGTGATCGTGATTTTCAATATTTCTTTTTTAAAAACAAACTAAAATTATTCTTCTGTTAGGAAGCAAGTAATATTCGTCAGAATAATAGCATCTTCACCAACCTCATGACCGTGTGTGGTCAAAGAGTGTTGCGCATCTGAGCACCTGACTAAATCTCTGACGGAGCCCATCCCCTACAACTTTAATCGCGGTTGATGTCTTTCAACTGGAGGGCTTTCTTTGGTCACGGATACGTGGCTGTTGACCCATCGTGAATTTTAACTTACATTTAAAAAATCTATTCATATTCTAAAATGTAATATTTCAACGAATTATTATACACGATTTCTTTTATGGATTGTGAATTTAAATATTTTTAATTTAAGATTGAAAATGAGATTTTTTAAATTCATTTCACGCCAAGCCATGGTGAATAGGGTTACAGCGAGAGAAAAGACTGGGTATAGGGGGTATTGAAAAAAAGAAAAACGAGCAACTGAATTCAAGAAGATAGAGGCTGGTAATTGACGTTGCTTTAAAAATTTTGGTGTCTGTAGCTATCAAGCAAACAAACGGAAGCGAGTCTCACAGGCAGGAAGTGCAAGAAAAGAAACTATTAGAGTAGAAGTGACAGTTATATTAAACTATTTTAACGTTAAAAGAGGGGGTACCTAAATGGCAATCTAGTAGGAAGCTTAAATTCACGTGTTCGGGGCTCCAGGAAAAAAGATCATCAGAGCAGTTGTCATGAAAATGTTTATAGAAAAGACAGAGGGAAGTGACCGAAGTTAGGACCAATTACATTGCAGATCCTTCTTTTTCTTTTCTTGTCACTCGATACTCTTTGCTGTACGAACAATAAAAGAAGACTTGTGCTGTTTATGGAGATGGTGTCATAACTGAAAGAACCTTTCATAAGCGCTTCAATCGGATCAGAAAAGAAAAAATTTGATCTAGAAGATCCAAAACGTTCTGGCAGGCATGCAGTCACTGATGATACCAAATTCGAAAGACACGGGATATCGCATGTATATTCTACATATTTAACTCATTTGAAAACATTTGGATATGGTGATTTTCTAAACGTAGCTTAGATGTGGCAAAATGCCGAAAGTATGGGGCACTCAGCGAGAATCAAACTCAGTCATAATTGCTCTAGCGAGACATGCTTGTTAAACATTACACTACGACGTTTGGACCAAAACGATTTTCTAAGCGTATCTTACTTGTGGTGCAAGACCGAAAGTGTTGTGCACAAAGATCGAACTCACTTCTCGGTCGTAACTGACAACGCCAGAATATTTAGTCATATGAATTGACACGACGTTTGGCAAGATTTAAGCGAAAAATAATTAATGGACTGCATTTTCATCTGCGATTCGCAAAAGAAACAAAAAAAGAACCTTTTTTATTTTTTACAAAATCGATTACGAGCGATGAAAGATGGATTGTTTAAAACAATGAGGAGCCATTTAAAAAAAGTGAGTCGGTGCATATCCAAAAAAAAAAAAGAAAAAAAAGTGAGGCATTGTATACAGACAAGTACTTCTCCCAGCAGCACCGAGCTAGATCTCACTTTTTTTTACAGACCTGGTAGTAATTGGTAGACAAGCGCTAGGATGTTGTATTCCACTTGGCCTACTCAACTAACCTTGCACCTTCAAAATACCATTTATTTTAATCCCTACAAATTTCTCAACGTTCTAAGCCAAAAATTGCTTGGACCAGTTTATCACTAAAACGATGCTAAGTTCTGGGAGGATAGAATCATGTCTCCCCAAAATTGTGAAATATAATTGAACTAACGTGCGCATGTATGGTTGAATAGCTCACTGTAAGCATTTATAAATATGCTGTTTGATAGTCACTTGAAAGAAAATTAGAATCTTTTTGTTTCGGCCCAGTAGCTTGTGGATAAGCAAGTAGAAAACTTACAAATAAACCCAATGAAATGATTAAATTAAAGTAGAAATTTGAGTAGAATACAGAAGAGAGAAAAAAACAGAAGTAAACAGAACAAATCAGAGACATAGGAAATATGGCGGAAAAACTGAAAGAGAAACTTCATGCAAGTTTGCGAAAATAAAATACAACTAAAAACTGTAACTGTAATAAAATAAAGGAAGCTGCTGTTTTCATTAAGATGTTTGCCAAAAAAGTGCTGAATTATTTCAGTGTTTGCCATCTCGGTTTACACGTCAGTTAGAACTGGTGAAGTCATCAGTGAAAGCAAACAATTGGCAACAGAGGGCATGCGCACTCAGAAACTGAATTTTAATCACCTGCTGGGACCTGCGTGGAAAAAGTTGGTGAAACACTCTAGATAAAACCATATGTTGTTATTTGCAAGTGTTTGTGCCTATTTCCCTCTATAGTCGCTTATGTGATGCACACACGTGTGCACACACACACATTTGTTTGATTACGTGTGACTCACGGATTCATATACAGAGTGACCCCAAAATGTACACACATTTTGACTTTGTCGGGAGTTTAGATATTAATAAACATGCGTTTAATTTTATTTGACATTAAACTTAAATCACTTTTTGACTGATGTCAATTCCGTCAGGTTTCCATCCTCACTAGAAGAAATCGGATGTCTAATCGTACTGATGTGATACAGCAAAACAGATCTATCTGCGGATGACTGACTATATATTATTTAAATATATCTGTTTGAACATTATTTTTAATGAATACTCATATTTGAGGGGATAGTCTGTTTTCCTATTATTAAATACCATTTCGTAACTTTCCGTATGATTTCGTAATATTGTCTTTGTTTACATTCCGATGCAAACCAGAACAAATATGGATGTTCTAAGAACTCAGGAACGTATCTATATACGGCTGATTTCAACTTTGTCAAACCATGAAATCTTCCGTGGTCGAGTGGTAAGACACGTCAAATCTAATGGCGGCTTCTTCCTGGTATATAAGAGTTGCATGTCCTAATCCTGTCGAAATATAGGTATTTTTCTAACAAGATTTCTCAAATATTCAGACTGGTGAATATATATATATGTACTGTTTGATTATAGAAAAAACAGACTATCCACTCAAAACTAGTATCCACTAAAAATAATGTTCAAACAAATAAATTTAAAGAAATATGTTGGTTAATACTCTTTCTTAACCCTCTAGGGCCATTCGTATCATATTTAATGCAGTATGAAAACAAGCCTTGAAAGAAATATTTTCCTGAAAAATTTTTTAAGAGAAATATTTTATAAATTTCAAATGAAAGCAGTACTGACTGCTCAGTCAATGAATACCAAATGTTTCCTTATAGGGAAATACCTTATGTTTCCTTATAGGGAAATACTGTATCAAATATGATACGAATGGCCCTAGAGGGTTAAGTAGTAATTAGTGGGGGATCTGTTTATTACTTCATAACAATATAGAACTGATCCCCCACTTTATGACAAGTAGAAGCCTTAATCATATTATATTATTAACACTCTAGGGCCATTCGTATCATATTTGACACAGTATGAAAACAAGCCTTGAAAGAAATATTTTCCTGAAAAATTTTTTAAGAGAAATATTTTATAAATTTCAAATGAAAGCAGTACTGACTGCTCAGTCAATGAATACCAAATGTTTCCTTATAGGGAAATACCTTATGTTTCCTTATAGGGAAATACTGTATCAAATATGATACGAATGGCCCTAGAGGGTTAAGTAGTAATTAGTGGGGGATCTGTTTATTACTTCATAACAATATAGAACTGATCCCCCACTTTATGACAAGTAGAAGCCTTAATCATATTATATTATTAACACTCTAGGGCCATTCGTATCATATTTGATACAGTATGAAAACAAGCCTTGAAAGAAATATTTTCCTGAAAAAATTTTTAAGAGAAATATTTTATAAATTTCAAATGAAAGCAGTACTGACTGCTCAGTCAATGAATACCAAATGTTTCCTTATAGGGAAATACCACATGTTTCCTTATAGGGAAATACCAAATGTTTCCTTATAGGGAAATACTGTATCAAATATGATACGAATGGCCCTAGAGGGTTAACTTTCCGAAATATTTCATAATATTGTCTTTGTTTACGTTTGTTTACACTAAGATACGAACAAGAGCAGATAGGAGGTTCTAAGAAATCAAGAATTCGAGGTTTTACGGCTTAATGAAATCTTCTGTGGTCGGTGTTAAAACTCATTTGATGTAATGAATATTATTTATGAGAAAGGGTAGCTTGATATGTCAGGATCGGTTACACTGCAGATTTTCCTTTGGGCTTTGTCGAGAACCTCGAGATTAATAATAAGAGCACCAGACCAGATATGGCAAGAGCATTCAATGCAGGAGCGAATGGTAGATTTTTAAATGTGCAATATAAAAGCCTTCTGGCTCAAAATAGTGACCTAAACCTCCTACCGGTAGATGCAGCTATAGATTCTATGTAGTCTTTCCACTTGAAGTCGTTTGAGAGTGAGGCCAAGGAGGCGCAGTGTGTTGCTTTCTAGGAGGCAATCGATATCCAAATCCAAGTAGGAATGTTTCTCTACGGTGGTTAAAAAAGAGCACTTTCGTTTTGGAAGAATTATGAGCAGTTACCTACCATATTCTATCATAGATAAGAGATCCTTTTTAGCCTTGACAAATTTCTAATTGAGATGGAAGTAAATGGTGGTGTCATGTGCATAGATGCCTACTTGGAAACTGATCTAATCATTAACTTAAGAATTAGAATTTATCAGAAAACCATGAAATTTTCCCAATTTCAACCAATAGCTGGAGTAAGAAGAGATGGTTTCATTCCTTTTCCAAGTGTATTTGTGCCTAAGTGAGTGAGTTAAATAGGAGGAAAGATTGTGTTCTATAGCCTTAGTTGGCAACCAGTCTATTGCAGAAAGAAATGGCAACCTACTGCGGGCAAATATTTAGCCTAGTCAGTCATGGATCAAAAGAAACATGATCGCCAAAGCGTGTATCACGTATGACACTTAAGTAACTGACTGACTGACTGTTATTATGATTGAATCTAAAATTGGGTTCTATAGCCTTGATTAGCAACCAGTCTACCGCAGAAAAAAATGGCAACCTACTGCGGGAAAATCTTCTGCCTAGTCAGGCATGGATCGAAAAGTGGGTAACACGTAGGCACTTAACTGACTGACTGACTGTTAATCAAGGATGAATCTCAGATTGGGTTCTGTAGCCTTGTTTGGCAACCAGTCTACAGCAGAAATAAATGGCAACCTACTGCGGGAAAATCTTTTACCTAGTCAGGCATGGATTGAAAGAGACATGAATGCCTAAGTGTGTATCACGTATGGCTGATTTATTGAATATTAAGTAGACTGAACACTTTCAGAAGCTGTTGCATCTCTGAAAACGGAAAAAAACTTGAAGACAACATAAAAGATAGCAAACGAGATAAAAAGTATCAACCAATATTGTTAAAGAACAGAGAACATCAAGCTTAGGCGAGAACAACTCCATATTCCGTAGACATGAGATCATAACAAAGAGGTTATTTATCTTATGGTTGGGAAGACGTCCTGGGCCTTGGTTGGCAATCTTGCTTCAGATGGTGTCCCGTATATAAAAATACCTATCCGGATATAGGGCCGCGGATCCACGTCTGTATCAGCCATTTAAAGAGGTCCATGAGATTCACTCACAGCACCAGGATTTGAATACAACAATACTCGATGGCATTCTCCATGGATTTCCGAAAAAACCATTCGGGGATCGAAGGATGCTGATAATGAAAAAGAAAGAATTATTAAAATGGGGAAGATTTGCTTTAATTGACACGTTTCTTGCCTCTAATTAACAATGGCTCTTTTACTAGATTTGTTCGCTGTGTAACATAAATATTCGAATGGAAGAACATTCGCTATGCAAACAGTATTTTATGAGAATGCACCAGTGGTGCACTCATTTGAATTCTACCAAGTTTATGCAATGATATTAAAAGTTTTGATATTTAATAAATGAGAGCGAAAAAAAGCAACATTGCTAAAGCGTTTAGAGAAATCGGCTTTGCTGAACAACTGGACACGTCGGACTTCAGAAATTTAAAATTTAATTTTAAACGTCCTTGCTTTTTCAGTATTTTCTCTCAATGTTTAATTATAAAGAACTTTTTTTAAATGTTCGTTCCCTCTTAACTACCTATATATGATTCCATCAATACAAAATCCAATTGGGTCTGTAATATAATCAATCCTGACATGTCATCTCTTTGTCACCGACGTGACGTGGCTTGTTTTCTACAAATATTTTTTTTTCCTGGCGACCCGACTACATGAATTTAAGCGTACTATTTTCATTGGAAACTAAGTACCATCCTTTTACTGTTAAATTAGCTAAATGTAACCGTCACTTCTACTAGAACAGTTTCTTTTCTTCCATTTCCTACTTGTGGAATTTCCCTGCGTTCTCTTTTTCACTGATAACTAAAAATTAAATGCGACATCAATTGCCATCTTCTGTTGCCTTGAAACCTGCTTATTTATTGTCCTTTCCTCAATCCTCATCACGAAAGTCTGCTTGTTCTTTTTCACTTCTGCGCCTTAGTGACATTACCGCCTTGATTGGGGTTAACAAAAAGAAATAAAAAAAACAGCATTATTTAGCTTGAAGAAGTTATTTTGAAAGATGAAATGCGTTATATAGAAATTGTTTTCACTTTTTTTCCCAGTCATCTTGTACTTTTAATGCCAGAATAAACGAAGAGACAGAGACTTGGGAAAAAAAACAGGTTGTAAAAAATTTGGAAATAAAATAAACGGTGGTCTGAAAAAAACAAAAAGAAGTTAAGCAGTTCCGTCTTTTACCGACAAAAGAGCATGATAAATGTTGGGTAACAATTAGAATTGCAATCATATTCAATTTACTATTTTTAATAAAAAATGCATTAGTCTTTGAAGAACGCTTCCGAGACATTTCTTTTGAGAAGGACTTTAACATATCACTCAATAAATTCCGGGCATAAATAATAAAACAACTTTTAGGCAAAATTTGACTTTATTCATCAACATAGTCTTCTGCTAGGATGATACACTGATTCCAACGCTTCTCTAACAATTCGATGCCTTTTTTGTAGAACGATTTGTCTTTGGCCTCAAGTCTTCAAATCACTTTTCCTGAAGCATTCTTTTGAGGTCTTCAAACAGCCAATAGTCGCTGGAGGTCAGATTTGGAAAACATGGTCGATGCAGAAGCAATTCGAAATGCAATTCATGTAGTTTTGCCATCGTTTTGATCAGATTTTAACACGGTGCATTGTCATGGTGACATTTGTGGCCATTTTTGCGATTTTTTCCTTCAAATGCACCAATAATGCAATATAATATTTGCAATCTCAAGGTAATCGATGAACAAAATACTTTGCGCGTGCCCAAATACTTACCTGCTGATGTTTGCGTCTTTGGTCGCTTTGGACGGTTTTCACCTGTTGTTGTCTCCTCAGCTGACTACCAATTTGATTCCGGTGTAAAGTGGTGGATCTATGTTTTATCTATTATCACATATTTACGCAAAAACTCCCTCCTTGTTGCGTTGAAATAGTTACAAACAACGCTCTGAATCGTCGATGCGTTGTTGTTTTTGATCGACTGTGAGCAAATGAGGCACCCACTTTGGACACATCTTTCTCATTGACAAATGTTCATGGAAAATGGTGAATACACTGCATTCTGATATGTTCAACTTCTCTGCTATCTCATGCAACTTCAATTTACTATCGGCCAAAACGAGTTTGTGGATTTTTGGTGTTTTCCAGGACAACTGGGGCGACATGTGCGTTCATCGTCATTTGGGTCTTTACGGCCGCGTTTAAAGTTAGCATACCACCTCTTAACCGTTGTTTTCAACTGATCAGAATCTGAATAAAATTTATCAAGCTATTGCTTTGCTTGAACAGTATTTTTCTAATCAGAAAGTAATGCTTTATCAACAATCAAAATTCAGATTTTTCCATAATTTTGAAAATTTCCAATAGTAGATTCACTTAAATAACTGTTATTTGTAAACTAATAATCTAATTGGGCCAAATTTTGTCACGTGCAATTTAAAGGTCAGTACTTCATAAAATCTATATGAATTTTTTATTGGTGGTGCCATCTATATATCAGGCCAGGGACTTATTAAGCGATGAGTTATTTAAAGAGATTTTAAAATTTTATTTCTTCCAGTGTATATCTACTTCTTCTTCTTCTTCTTCTTCTTCTTCTTCTTCTTCTTCTTCTTCTTCTTCTTCTGCTTCTTCTTCTATGTGCATTGTCTCTTCAGGACTTAAGCGATCACGGCCTCCCACTTTTTCCTGTTTTTGTGGCACTTAATATATGTTGTCCTGATATTTCTCCCTAGTCCTGCTCTACCATACATCTGTTTAATCCCATCAAATAGGACACCAGCTGTTTAAACTTGTCTCACTTTCTATGCTTGCTGTGAGTATCAGATTCTCTAAGCCCTTCTTCCTCATTATGTCTCAGAAACTCCAGCTGTCTCTTCCTGATGTTACGTATTAAGTATATTAAGTTTCTTTTTCGTTTACATTCTCTCCAAAACCTCGTCGTTGTTCGGTTCATTATATCCCCAGCATCCTTCTGTAAAGCCACATTTCTGTTGCTTCGAAGCTTTCCTTCATCTCTGAGGAAATTGTCCAGCATTAGTTGTCATATTTGGAGACTGATATTAGTCAAGTACTTTTCCTGTCTGTCAACTTTTGGAATGCGTCTTCGGCCATGCCAATGCCTCTTCGGATTTCAGTGCACTTTCTGTTCTCTGCCAGAACATTTCCAAGGTATTTAAATTTCTTACCTGCTTGATTTTAGTGTACCTGACCTGCAATTAGCATTTTAGGATCCTCTTTTTGCTGATGACTCTGCATTCAGTTTTCATGTACAAGAGCTGCCGATGAATCTGTTAAACTTTTTAAAAAGGTCTGCTAACAATCAGAGATAAACCGAGGGACTAAACTAAACTTTTACAAAGCAAGTCTTCGTGCATTTTTTTCTTTTTTGTGGTTATGAAAATTGGAGAATGTATGTAAGACACAAAGTGTCGTTCCGAGCGCTTCCATTAGCGACGTCTCCGATGAATTACGAAATTCTCGACAGTTTCTTTCAAAGCCGACACCGAGGCACTTTTTCAGGCTGTTAAATAAATTATAGTATATGTTTAGATTTCTGAGATGAGGTAGTATTTACAGTATTTAGATTATTTGAACTATTGTCCTCATCTTTGTTACCATTTGTAAGAACATATGGCCTAGTGTATATAGACATTGGTTAGTTCATGTGAGTTCAGTACCAGGCTACATCAGTGGTGAGCAAGTAACTTACAGGGTTAGAGGGAGATAACTCATGGCTATCAAAAGAGCCACTACTAGCAAGAAATGAAGTTCATATACAACAGTGATTCTAATAAAGCGTTAGGGTCGAAATTCCTAGCATCGGAAGAAGGCCGGAGCCTACAACGGCCGAAACGTTGTACAAGTTGCAGCAAAGAAGAGGACAATAGTCCGAATAATGTAAATACTAAAAGTATAGTGTCGATTATCATAAAAGATCTGAGTACTTGGTCTGCTCCAAAGATAACAGATTTGCCAAGGAAACTATCTCCCGCGAATTTGTGATAAGAGGCACATCGAGCAAGTAGATACGCAAGGCTATAGGACTATTTACTACTAGGTGGGGATTTAAGCATAGCTGGGGTTGCTTTATATATGTTGGGAAAAATTGTTTATTAAACAGTATATTTATTTATTAACGTCTACCGGCCTGTATGTTCGAGAAATCATATTAAAGAAAAGAAATTACACACGAAACCACACAGGCACACTCTGTGTCTGTCTGTCTATCTGTTCTTTTGTGCGTGAAAGTCACTTCTCCTTTCTTCTGCCTCCGATTTGGAAACCCATTCATCGCTGCATTCCTCTCTTTCTTTTGCAGTTTAAACCTATCTTTCCCTCTCTTAATGTCTAAATTCTTTCTCTCTCTCCCTGTCTTCCTGTCTTTGTCTGTCTACCTCATTCTTTCTCTCTATTTTGCAATCCATCTGTCTTTCTAAAACAAACGCAGATTCTTTTCTTCTTGTTTAATTTGCTCAGTTTTTTTTCTTCTCTCCACCTTGAAGCATTTACGAGGAAACAGGCGAACAAGTAACGAAAGAAACAAAAAACGTACAGGCTAATCAAATGCAGGAAGCCACGCCTAGCAGTATGTAACCCCTGTTCTCATAATTATAAATACGAAATTGCACTAAGAACTAACATAACATTTACACAAAAAATGTCTACAACAATCTCTCTTGATATATATATATATATATATATATATATATATATATATATATATATATATATATATATATATATATATATATATATATATATATATATATATATATATATATATATATATATATATATATATATATATATATATATATATATATATATATATATATATATATATATATATATATATATATATATATATATATATATATATATATATATATATATATATATATATATATATATATATATATATATATATATATATATATATATATATATATATATATATATATATATATATATATATATATATATATATATATATATATATATATATATATATATATATATATATATATATATATATATATATATATATATATATATATATATATATATATATATATATATATATATATATATATATATATATATATATATATATATATATATATACACACAGAAATGAAGCAAGAGCCAACAGCCTACCACGGTTTCGCTCTACGGCTCATCAGGGAAACTGGCTCTTACTTAGGGGGTTATCTCCATGCAAGTGTTTATTTATTAATGAATATTTATTTACTTATTTATTTATTAATATATTAAGAAATAAACATACACATATATAATATATATATATATATATAACTATATAGTTATGTATCAATTTTACATTGCGACATGGAAATCTCTATGTTTTGAGATAGGTTCTCATCATCAGGCAATGTTGATGTGGTTGTGCAGATGATTTACATTTAAATGACAAAAGCTTTTGGTTTGCTGTGAATGCATGTGGCTGTTTGTTTTTTGTGTGAACTATATAATTATATTATATTAAGCTCTATAATACTTCTTATATTGAGCACTGTTTATAATAAAATAAATGCCAGAATACTCAAAATAAAATAAAATAAAACCTTGAGTCCTCTTCACTTGGAATTATATATATATATATATATATATATATATATATATATATATATATAAATAAATAAATAAATAAATAAATAAATATATATATATAAATAAACACTGTCATGGAGATAACCCCCTAAGTAAGATATTCAATAGGAAAACCATCAAAATTAGTTACTCGTGTACCAATAACATGTATAACATTCTTAGCTCCAATAATAACCAAATCTTAAAGAAGTATAAGAAATCTACTATGGAAAATGGAATGTCACCCTCCTTGTAATTCTATATCTAAAAAGAACTGTCCGGTTGAGGGTAAGTGTACATCTGAAAATGTGATTTACCAAGCCACCATCTACACTAAGGAAAATCAGCAGAGACGTATTGTTTATATTGTAATTTCCGCGGGAATTTGGAAGCAATGGCTTTATACCCGCAGGCACTCCTTCACCAACCCTAGTTTAAAATACCAAACTGCGCTTTCTAGAAAATACTGGAAATTAAATCAAAGTAACTTAGATCCCCAAATAAAATGGGAACTCATAGGCAAGACCAGAAACCCTAAAAGTTTAAGAGATAAGTGTAATCTATATTTGACTGAAAAAATTAAAATTTTAAGATTGCAAGACCAAAATATACTCCTTAACAAACGAAGGGAAATCATAAGTATGTGTCGCCATAGAAATAAGTATAAATTACAATAATTATCCAATCCCCCAGTAAGTCATGATAAAAAATTTCAATTTTTTAAAATATATATATATATATATATATATATATATATATATATATATATACAAATGAATAAGGAATGAAGAAAATTTTGCAACTTTCAAAATATTAATCTAAAACAGTGCTCAATATAAAAATAAAGCAATGAATATTTATTATAAATTATACTTTAGAACATGTAAAATTTGCAATCTAGTACAAAATTGTACATTTTGTTTCGACATTGAAAGAACAATATCTCATCAGTTAGTTAATAATGATGGTAATAAATGTTATTTTTTTTTAAATAAAATTTATGAAAATTCACTTCTATTTATTATTGAAAAGCTTTTTCGTAAGAAGAAAAGAGGATAGGAAAGATGAAAAAAGAAAAAGAGAAATAAAAAGGGGAATACAAAGGAAAGAGAAGGACACAGAGGAAATAAAAAAAGAGGAAACAAGAGAGGCAGAAAGATACGAGAGGAAAGAGCCAATGAAAAACCGCTCAAAGATAAATAGACCCCATATTTGGGTAGGAAATAAAATATATACATATACAGATATTGATCACGGCATAACAAAGAAGAAAAAGTGAGAAAATGCACAGAGGGGGAAAGAAAGTGAGAAAAAGTAAGAAAAAACACAGGGGGAAGAAAGCATATTATTATTATATATATAATCCTCTCAAATATACTGCCGTCATTCTTGACCGCAAAATATTTGAGAGGACTATATATATATATATATATATATATATATATATAAAGAGCGTTATATATATATATATATATATATATATATATATATATGTGTGTGTGTGTGTGTGTGTGTGTGTGTGTATAAAACGCTCTTTATTATAATAGAGAGGATATATATATTATTCACCACAAAACAACATAATTATTACAAAAAAATAAAATAATAACTCACTGTTAAAGAGCAAACACGGAGCAAGAGCTTTCATAACTAGAAGTAAGCTTAAGAATTGGTAGTAAAGAGAATGAACTGAGTTGATGCTATCTCGCTACTGTCTCTCTCCATATATATATATATATATATATATATATATATATATAGAACGGTCTTTATTATAATAGGAAGGATACTAATTGTCTTTCTATGCTTATAGCTAGTTACTTCCAGTTACCCATGTTTTTTCTTTCGGTGGTTTGTTATACCAGAAATCGACAATTTCTTTTATTTAACAATGGTTCCCATGCACAGCAGTAATGATTTTGTCAATTCGAAAATACCAACAAAAAGACGTCAGTCTGTTTCCTGAACTTAAAAATGTCATATTTTGAATTTAATAAGGAAAAACAGTCGTATACTGGCTGTAGAATAAAAAAATATGATACTCATCCTCGAAATAAAGTCCCTAACTAGCGTCCAATAGTCAGACAGGGAAAGATCTGGCTGTAACTGATTATATAACCAATACTCGAGTATTCATGGCTGAATGATAGATATTTATTGAGTCTAGTATCTACAGCAAAGTCAGCGGCGAATCAGAACCTAGAGAATAGGCTTGCCCAAGTAGCAGAATTGAACACCCCAGTCTATATAAACCATTCACCAATTTGCAGTATTGAGTACTGATCTTTGTTCAAATAAAACATAGACTAACAATACTTAACAATTGTCTGCCCCTTGAAGATCCATGCACATTTAACAACTTTAAAAACTTTACACCCCGAGTAAGGGTCTGTGAGCATCAGTGGATGGATGTAGTGTAATGACTGGATAGATAGAAGGAGACCTTGTTAAATAAATTCTGAGACAAATAAATTGTGTTTACAAATCAATATCGTATAAAATATTTGTCTATATTTCTGAGATGAAGTATTGTAATTATTTACATTGATTGGACTGTTGTCCTCATATGTGTTGCCATATTCACGATGTTTCGGCCGTTGCACGCTCTGACATTCTTCAGGATTTTTTAACTGAACCCTTTATTTGTCGTCAATTAAGAATTCACTCAGAAGAATTATAATGCTTGATAAAATATTTTCTTCCGATACTTGTCAATAGTGTCGTATGTTGGGATCGCCTTCCTAAACCGATGGAGGAAATCTCTGAGGGAATGCAATCAAAAATCGGAATTCAAAATGGATTGAAAAAGCCATTCATTTTGTCTATATTTGATTGAAAATGTTATTATTTCAACAATAAATTAAAAAGATTACTATTAACTAAGTGTATTCAAATATTTACATAATCAAAATATTCAGTGTAAGAGTCTTCAGAAACAAAGGAAGGTCTTAGTTGACGACATAAGGTTTTTACAATGTCTGGCTTCAAATCCGTAAACAACATTAGAAACTTCAGATATTAATTTCCCTGTACTTACAACATAATGAGAATGTGAAGGAAAATTAGGCAAATCTAATTTTGTGAAAATTAGGCAAATCTAATTTTGTGCTATTTATAAGAGATGCTCGAATTTCATAAATTTCCTTTTTGGGATGGATGGATTAATTCTGATTAATAAATTTAATCAATTCTACTTATAAGGCCTCTGATTGGGAGGTTGTGAGGAGCATGGAACCACCTCTTAATTGCTGTTGTTCCCAGGTCCACCCTAACCCCGAGTGGTAGCACCTGTTAGGAGGGGTCTCATCTATGGGCAAATAGTTAACCTCCAAACTGGGTTCAAAACACTATGAAAGTAAAAAAAATAAACTTTTATAGAAATATATATACACAAAAATAGACTTTTATAGAAAAATATAAATTTTTGGGGACAAAAATTACCAACAAAACATTTTTAAGAAAACATTATTACCAAAATACAGTTTTGAAGGAAAAAGTTTTTTCTCAGCAAAACATTTTTGAATACAAAATTAGGACATTTTTAGTTTTCTAAAAAAAAAAAAATAATTATAATCTGACTAAATCAATCTTCTTACTATAACCGAGCATTAAAAAACAAATACCTTAAACCCCCACCTTTTTGGCATTAAATAGCTCACAGAGGTTAATATGCCGTTAAACAAAACTCAAACTCTGACAATTTACCTAATAGACTTGTAAAAGCAGTCTGGCTTTTTGTTGTACATATTTAAAAACAGCTCTAAATGGTAGCTCATTGTATGTAATTTTCAGTGGAGTTTCTTCTTCAGAAAAGTTATAAAGCCTGCCTTACATTCAATATTAGTATTTGCATTGTCTAGAAGAACATCCTTAAAGCTAACATATAATATCAAATCCTGTCAAATTCAAGATACTAAAAGCTTCTTCTATTAGAACAATTCTAGTGGCACCTGTAGTTGGAACTACTCTACCAGGTATTCCCCAGTCTCAGTTCTTATCTCATTTATTTTTAATTGTCACGTGGTAATAAATGTTAAATGGCATTCATGGGTCCTTTCTTTTTTTCGTTTAATGTCACTATTTTCCGTATAATTTTCTACAACGTTCCATTATTAATTTTGCCATCAACTCCTAAATAGAAAAAAATTAAAGTAAACATCTCCTTAATATTGCGGTTTTTCTTTACACATTTTAATACAACGTTTGAAAAATATTTATAATTTTTTAGGAATCCGTACACTTAATTAATAGCAATCATTTTTTATTTACTGTTGAAATAATAACATTTTTCAATCAAATATTGACAAAATAAATGGCTTTTTAAACCCATTTTGAATCCCGATTTTTTATTGCATTTCCTCCGAGATTTTATTCATCGGTCTGGGAAGGCGAAGGAATTCAAAATTTGGAATGTCGGTATTCGCTACAATAACAAAAGATATTATTGAGTGGCTGCTCGTATTTCTGCCTTTCTGTGCGTTGTGATGCGGTGGATATTGACTCGGAACGACAAAACGGGGAGCCGAGTTTGAATTCAAATTGAATTCTTTGCATTCACTGACGCACAAATACCCTTGGGAAAGGTATTAATCCGTCTCCAGTTATCGGTTAAATAATAGGACAGATTGGGTTCTATAGCCTTGGCTGGCAACCAGTCTACCATAGAAAGCAATGGCAACCTACTGCAGGATAATCTTCTGCCCAGTCAGAACGTGTATCATGTATGGCACTTAAGTGACTGACTGACATTATGATTAATCACACAATTGTTATTAAAAGAATAGGAAAAGACAACGTAGTTTCAACAAATAAACACTGATTTAATATAACAAAAATACAAGCAATTTAAAGAAATTACTAGAAAGTAATGTTTTTTTGTTTCTGTTAACAAAATTCGGAAATACAGTGTAACGTGAACACTACAATAACAAAACAATGAAGAAGTGTTCCTGGCTTAGATAAAATCACAATGAAATAGTTCCAATTAGTTTCTCTTAATTTAGAAGTTCGCAGTGTGCGACCAAAATGGATTTCTTTTTAAGCGGTCGTTTGATCAGTGATTTTCACTCGTTGATGTTAGTCCCTGGTCGCGTTCTGGAGGTGGTCGCTCACTGAAGGTCAATTAACATTAGCAAATCGTTCGTGCATAGAAAAACTGTCGTTAACAACAGGTGGTCGCTAACGAAAAGGATCGCATACGGCAGGTTCCACTGAAGGTTATAAATTGTATTTGTGTATGTATGTGACAAACGATGAACTGTTATATGTGTGTGTGTGATAAAGTCAATATATGTGGGTGTTGTTCACAAGAAAGAGATAACAAGAGAGTTAGAATTTGTTTCCTACCGTGGACTCTGTTGACGTAGTCTGAAACGGTCTCTTTGAAGTTCGTCAGCGCTGTAGTTTTTAGTTTTTAGGCGTGAAAGAGGTTGTGAAGTTCTTAAAGTGGAGTGACAGCTGTGCGTATCTGATTTTTGGGCCCGGATTTCGTGTGTTTTATACAGATTCAGAATTAAATTATTTATTTATTAGTAATCTTGATTTAGGTAGATACTATCAAAATATCGGATGGACGTACTAGAAGACATACCACGTGACTTACGAGGGTCAATTAGAAATAAATTCACATGAAAAATTAAAAAACAACCTTATTTGTCACTTTCAACGAAACTTGCATAAAAAAGTAATTGTTGTCTAAATACACAATTATATATATATATATATATATATATATATATATATATATATATATATATATCGCCGACTGACACCAATTCGGTCGGGTTTCAATCCTGGGTTAGGAAGCAATCGGAGTCTAACCGTACTGATGAGCTGTGATACAGCGAAACAGATCTGTCTGCGGATGACTATAGTGTGTATATATATATATATATATATATATATTTTAGAGCATGTATATAATTTTTCTCTATATATCCACGACAAAGGTACGTTTGTTTCGACATTGAAACTTCAATGTCTTATTAGGCGTGGTGTAAAGTAATGGAAAGCCTCTTTCCTTATATTTGTTTCGTTTTGTTAGAGGTGTTGGTGGGGGTTAGTGATGTTTTAAATTAATGTTTTGAACGTTGTAAGAATTCTTTCTTCGTTCTGTATTCACCCGGATATATATATATATATATAATTAAATTCGATTTATAATTAAAATCAATTTATTTCCCATTGCGACACGGAAATTTCTATGCTTCCAGATTTTTAATTCGTCATCAGTCTAACAATATTGTGAAAATGATTTTCATTTGAATATTGGAAACAATATGTTCGTTTTTTTAATAGATTTGGGAAGACAGAAATATTTATATGTATGTTCAATTTAACTAATCGAAATAGAGATTCACTTTAAATTTAGAAATTTATATTCATATTTATATTATGCTCTACAATATTTGTTGTATAGAGCACTTTTATAAAAAAAATTAAGTAAATGCCGGAGTACTAGGAATTTTGAAACTGTTCTTTCTCTTCACCTGGATTTATATATATATATATATATATAGTCATCCGCTAAGAGATCTGTTTCGCTATATCACAGCTCATCAGTACGGTTAGACATTTAATTGCTTCTAGCCAGGATTGAAACCCGACTCAACTGACATAAGTCGGTGATTCTACATCTAAGATATGGTCGCTCAGTAAAGGAAGGCGGACTTTAATGCGTTATATACAATGTAAACACACGCCAGTAGCCGAGAGTGACCAAATTCATTATTTCATTATTGAATGAACAAATAGAACTGTCTGCGAATGAATATATATATATATATAGAGAGAGAGAGAGAGAGAGAGAGAGAGAGAGAGAGAGAGAGTGTGTGTGTGTGTGTGTGTGAGAGAGAGGGAGATAGAGAGAGAGAGAGAGAGAGCGAGAGAGAGAGAGAGAGAAAGGTTTTTGTCAAGTCTAGCAAATATTGGTACGAGAAGTGGAATCGGCGAGCCGATTTCAAATTCCAGGTTGATCTGCGTTCAAATTGCTTTGAAAAGGCATAATTCGTCTCTTCTGTTGACAACTAGTTGTTAAACAGCAATTTATGTAGTTCTTAAGAAGAATCAACCCTATTGAAAGTTTCTTATGAATAGAATATGAAGAAAATAGAAATAATTTCTCCCATTGTACCTGAAATGGTCGTTCTTAGCTGTGAAGGTCTGAACAGGTGGAACTAAGGAATGGAGCTGGTTTGAATATTTCCCAAATGACAATAGAGTAACAAATGACTTACGACATCTCGTCTGTAGGAAAGAGGTTTTTGTCCACCATTGTTGTAGCCAGGTATTGAACTCTCTGGGTCAAGTCACTGAATCTAAACAAACGATTTATCCACTGGGCTATGAGTTCTCTAAGATAGAGTCAATGCAAATAGTGTAAATATTTCCCCATCTCAGAAATACAGACAATTTTGAATCTGATGTAACAGCATACGATGTGTACAAGAACCATTCCTGAAAACCACGGCTATTCAGCTAAGAACTGGGAAGCAAGATAGGGGGATGGAATGTTTTCACAGAAATCCAAGATACTTACTGAAATGTTGAATGATGCTTGGGATTCCAATGCGTCGAGTTGTCAGCAATGTCTCGAGCATGACGGACACCAATTAGAAAACATGCGATGATAAAATCTTAAGAACATATATTTAGAATAATTATTCTTCATACGTATTATTTAGATTAGAAATAGTCCATCTAGTTGTCTTAATTATTATGTGAGAAATTTTCAAAATGAGTTTACATCTTTTGAAACACCCTATATATTTTATATAAATAAAGTATATCTAGTAAAAGAAGTTTCGTTAAATTCCTTATAAGAAATTCTTCATTTTGAGTCCTTTAAAATCAGAGCACTGAAATGAACTGTAAACATTATTCCGTGGAAAAAAAATCAGCAATGATTTATTAATAAATAAATAAATAAAAATCAGGCTTTTTCTTTTGTTTTCTTTTTTTTTAATGATCTACTCTGTAACACGCTGTAAGTGAGAAATCAAAGAGATTGTATAAAAGGAAACGTTTTGTACTGGACCTTCACAGGAAGGAACTGACTTATACGATGAAGTGAGAAAGATAAAGATAGAATGAAAGTTGGTGTCTCCTGCGCAAAATGCTAAATGAAGGCGGGTTAAAGAGTGGCAAAATTGTAGAAAACGTAACACTGGGACAAATTCAAAGCGACTTCCTTTCCTCAGAAGATGCGGTAATGGAAAGGTGATGTAAAGGTTTAAGGTGAGGGCATTAAATTCTTGCACGAGAAAAATAGCAGAAGAAAGAACGAGAAACGAAGGGTTGGCAGGTGGACACGTGCCCAATAAATGCGAAAGGTTATATTTAATCTAAGGAGAAAATCACAAGTATCTGGAGACAGTGTTCAAACAGGAGATGTTTTTCATGTAAATGATACATGGCACACACAATATCCCGCAATATCAACAGCCACCACAGTAAAAAAAAGAATAACAATATAAATGAAATCTGCTAATTAACTCTTGGCTAAGTAATTAGGCTCTGATCAACAATAACATTAATCTGTCAGCTGGGCCTAGAATAAGCCAATTGTATTCCCTGCAGAGGATTAACGCCACTCTAAAAGAAACCCCTTATTAGATAGATGATTGTGAACTCGCAATATGGACGACTATTTTTTTTTTTTTTTTTGCTTATAGACTCAAATAGACAAGACCAGTACTTACCTATATTCTCAAGTATACTTACTTATAGTCTCAAGTATAAACAAAACTATTATTTAGTTATGGACTGTTGTCCTGGGTATGACAATAAACAACATCCGACAGCAAAGGGTCTAAAAGAGCGATTGGAGGATTTGATTAGTAGTAGCACCTGTTAGGATCCCAGCTATGAGCAAATAATGAAATCTCAAACAAAACTCAGCTGTAGATTTTTATAATAAAATGACCAACAATATACTTTTATAGCAAAATGAAAACCATATCAGTAGTAATAGAAAAGTAAAATTTTATAGTAAAATTACCAACAATATGTTTTATGACCTACAAACTACATATATTTTCTTTATAATCGTTTCACCCCAAGCAGAGAGTTACAGTGAGAAAGAAAAAAAAAACAAAAAACAAAAAAAAAAAAAAAAAACAACGTACAGGAGTTGTCAAAGAAAGGATGAGAGGAAGATGAAAATCAAAGAGATAGAAGATAGCAGTTGACGTTACATTTAACGTTTGGAAATTGTAGTGATCAGGGAAGCAAGTACTTGGAAAATAGTTCCATAGGTGAGAAGTGCGAGCAAAGTAACTAATACAGTAGAAGTGAGAACTACATTTGACTATTTAGACGGTTAAAGTATAAGACCAAGATTCCAGTCTAGTAGCAAGAGTAAATTCATGTGATTCGGATATCCAGGGTAACATACCTTTTTACTTTGAAACTATAAAATTACTTACAAAATATTTATATTTCAGCATTAAATATCCTACTGAGATTGATATGCTGACAAACAAAACCAACCAAAAATAACAAATCACTCAATAAGTCCCGGGCTGGACATATAGATGGCGACACTAATAAAAAAAATCCATATGATTTTTATTAGTGTCTCTAATCTTTAAATGGAACGTGAAAAACTTTCGGCCCAATCGGATTTTTAGTTTACATATAAGTGAAGCTACTTTTGGAAATTTTCAAAACAATGGAAAATCTGAATTTCGGAAGTTGATAAAGCATTGTTTTCTGATAAGAAAAATACTGTTCAGGCAAAGCAATAGTTTGATAAGTGTTATTCGGACTCTTCTCCGTCGGAAACAACGGTTAGGAGGTGATATACTGACTTTAAACGGGGCCGTACAGACACAAATGCTGCTGAGCGCTCAGGTCACTCAAAATCGACAGCTGTACCGAAAAACACACACACACACACACAGACACACACACACACACACACACAAATCTACAAACGCGTTTTGGATGATTGTAAATTGAAGTTACGTGAGCAGAGGAGTTGAACATATCAGAAGGCAGTGTATTCACCATTTTGCATGAAAATTTGTCAATGAGAAAGATGTGTTCAAAGTGGGTTCCGCGTTTACTCAGAGTCGATCAAAAACAACAACGTGTCGACGATTCAGAGCGTTGTTTGCAACTGCTTCAACGTAACAAGAAGTAGTTTTTACGTAAATGTGTGACAATAGATAAAACATGGATCTATCACTTTACTCCGGAGACAAATCAGCAGTCAGCTTAGTGGACAGCAGCAGGTGAAAGTCGTCCAAAGTGACTAAAACGCAAACATCAGCAGGCAAGGTTTTGTCTTCCGTATTTTGGGATGCCCAAGGTATTTTGTTCATCGATTATCTTGAGAAAAGAAGAACCATTTATAACGAATATATATACCATTGCTGGTGCTTTTGAAGGAAGAAATCACCAAAAAACGGCCACAAATGAAGAAAAAAGTGATATTTCATCAAGACAACGCACCGTGTCATTAGTCGATCGCAACTATGGCAAAACTACATGAATTGCACTTCGAATTACTTCCGCATACACTCTATTTTCCAGATCTGGCTCCCAGTGACTACACAAAGGAATGCTCAGGGAAAGGGATTTGGCTCTCATGAAGAAGTGATATCGGAGACTGGGACGTATTTTGAGGTCAAAGACATATCATTCTACAAAAAAGGCATCAAATAGTTAGAGAAGCGTTGGAATCAGTGTATCTTTCTAGAAGAAGACTATGTTAATTAATAAAGTCGAATTTTGCCTAAACGTTGTTGTTTTATTATTTAGTCCCGGGATTTATTGAGTGATGTCTTAGGTATGGACTGAAAAAAGGAACGTTTCCTTATCCTGAACATCAAACTGTAGGACCGAAGCAGCTCTGAATCGCTTGGAAATTCTGAGCACTGAAGTTGTCACCCTCAAGTATCGCCTCAGCTAGTTAGGACATGTTACACGAATGGCCCCTTCAAGACTCGCAGACGATCCTTTAGAGCGAGCGCGCCAACGGCAAACGACATCGCATATCTTCAAAAACGTAGATTCTTCAAAAACGTCAGACCAATTGAAGTCTTAACCTCTCAAAGCCGAAATCAGCCCTAATACTTGGGAAACAGAAGCTGCTGACCATACATCATGGCGAAGAGCAATTCATTTCGGTTGTTTGAATTTACCATGGAAAAGATTAAAGAGGAAGTAAAAAGTTGGCAACACAACGCCCGGTAACTCCAGCCAAGATCATCACCCGCCCTACTATGCCATCAATGCCCAAAACGTGCATCGTGGATCCAAGCCAAACTCGGATACAAGTTGTACCGATACGACGGTAACAGATGTTAAACCTTTTCGTTGGACACCCATGTGATGATATCCCTATCGGTAGCAACAGCTTTCGGATATTCATGAAAAAAGAAAAAAAACCGGAGCGTACGTGCTGATATTTCCGAGAGGTTGTCTTTTTCAATTCCAATCGAAATCGGGATAAGACACGACCAATATGTGCCTAGAGACTCAAGTTTATAGAGGGCATCTTCCCGCAAAAAATATGCTCACTATTTAAATGTCAATAAATTTAGTGTTTATTGATTTTATAACAAGAATAAATAGCGGTTTAAAGTAATGAAGAATTGAAATGAAATACATGATTCTGTAAAAAGAAAAAAAAAATTCAAGAAGCAATATATGCGTTCGTATACATTTATCATCCACATACAAGCCTGTTTCGCTGTATCACAGCTAATCAGTGTGCCTAGACACATCCATTTGCTTCTGATCGGGATCGAAACTAGACCGATTTGGTGTTAGTCGGAGTTACTACGCCCTAAACCATAGGCGCATGGGATCACAGAATGGAAATTTTAACGTCTTGTAAAGCAGTGTATAAACACGCTAAACACTCTATATTCGCAGAAGAAACTGTTTTCAAAATTTTCTTCTCTAGAGAGCTCAATC
Organism: Ascarosepion bandense; assembly: GCA_037127315.1. NCBI lineage: Eukaryota > Metazoa > Mollusca > Cephalopoda > Sepiida > Sepiidae > Ascarosepion > Ascarosepion bandense. The sequence goes on along the minus strand of JBBBDQ010001050.1, from coordinate 243,868 downwards.
GTAATGAAAGCATATTATATTAGTCATCAACATACAAGCCTGTTTCGGTGTATCACAGCTCATTAGTGTGGTTAGACACATCCACTTGCTTCTGACCGGGATCCAAACTTGACCGATTTGGTGTCAGTCGAATTCACTATCCCTTAAGCCATAGGCATATATATATATATATATATATATATATATATATATATATATATATGTCAGATTAAATGAATTGCATACATTGTGTCATTTTATTTTTAACAAAGTCCATTCGTATGCATGGATAATCTTTCGCGTATTATAATTGAAAGATGTCAGAAACAAGCTATAACGTTGACAGATGTTATTATTATTCATTTCTCAATGTACCCAAGTACTTTCAATCTCTTTCCGAGATAATCTTCAGGGTTGTGAGTTGTGGTAACGAAAACTAACCGCAAAACTGTGCTGCTAAAAATTACTATTATTTTTTTCTGCTTCAAATATAACGGTTGATAAATTGCTAGCGTTCATTAGAACGTGAAAATGATCCAAAATGGATTTTTTTAATATGTTGTAATGTCATGGTCATGCACGTGTTAAAGCATGAATTTTTTTGTTACCACACGATATCCATAACTGACAACAACATTAATTCTATCTTAACAATCAAACCCCGGAACATGATCTTGGATTAAATTTAAAGTACTAGGGAAAATAAAAGCAATTAAAAACCCTACAGCGCATTTCTTGCTGTTTTTATTCCCCATGCCAGAAAAGTTATTTATGACTACAAGAGGATTGAAATAAAAATAAACATATGTATGAATTATTTCATCAAACATATTTAAATTAAGTTATGCTACTTATATTGTAGTAGTAGTAAGAACTAATAAAATGACACTACACAGTTCGTCGTATTTAGTTTTTAACAGTGCTTCATACGTAGTAGATCAATATTTGTAGTAATATTTTTATTATTGGAGTTTATAATAAAAACATCTTTTTCGCTCCACAAGAGCTGTTGTGTTTCGGTGCTATATCGCCTGATAAGGTATTGTATATAGCACCAAAACACAACAGCTCTTGTGTAGCGAAAAAGATGTTTTTATTATAAACTCCAATAATAAAAATAAAAGTATTGGGACAAGAACTATTTTATATTTTATTAGGAATATTCACAGAAAATAAACAGTTAAAGTAATTTTATTTGATTTACCCAACAAATGATTTAACAAGAAAAATTACTCGTTCCAAAATAAATTTAATATTTAGTATAATAGCCTTTTGCTTTGATCACAGCCTTCATTCTGTCAGGCATTGACATCACAAGCTTTTTCAATGTATCTAATGGTATCTCCTGCCAAGCAGCTGGTATTTGTTCCTAAAGTGTGTCTTGCGAAGTAACATTAGATTTATCAATATTTTTATCCAGAATATCCCATAGATATTCAATAGGATTGAGATCAGGGCTTTGTGGAAGCCAATTCAAATTCCGAAGCCTTCATTCCTCTTCCTTTTTAGTTAAATAATTTTTACAAAGGTTTGACTTTTCACCCTGTATTTGAATTTCAGTGAGGATTTTAGGAAAATCACCCCTGTCCTAATACTTTTGCCCACTACCAGTAGTGGGCAAAAGTTTTAGGACAGGGGTGATTTTAAACTTTATTTTGATACCTCATAGTTCTTGTCCTAATACTTTTGCACAGTACTATATATATATTAGTAAAAGTAGAGTATAGTAAAAACAGCCAAGCCACAACGGTGGCAAAATATGTAGAATGTGCCCGGAAGAAAAGTTAGAGATTTCCAAACATAAATGAACTATTGAATGAAAAAACAGAAATAATGACTAAGTGTAACCATACCAAAAAGTGCCTGTTGGGTTCATGCAGCCATGGATGAGGGCATTATAATTTGTTGTAGTTTTGAAAGTTGCACGTTCGGAAGTTCTATGCCATGTGAGCGTTCAAAAAAAAAAAACCTTTATGTGAGCGTTCTTAAAAAAATATGGTAAACGGTAAAATCAGTTATAGAGAATCACTTGAGGACACCACTCATGGTAAAAACCATATATATATGTGTATGTAAACTTGGAGTAGATAGACTGAAATATCGCCCGGTTCACACTCCACCCACGTCTATTGAACAGGTGTAGAGGTTCATCCCTTGTTTCCTGTTTAGGATGTGGTTTCCGGCTTTCTCTTTTCCAACCTTTTCACACCTTTTCACTTTTCTTTTTTTTTTTAATTGGAGTAGATAGACTGAACTATCGCCCGGTTCACACTCCACCCACGTCTATTGAACAGGTGTAGAGGCTCATCCCTTGTTTCCTGTTTGGGATGTGGTTTCCGGCTTTCGCTTTTTCAATCTTTTCACTTTTATTTTTTGTTTATTTTTTTCAGTTGGAGTAGGTAGACTGAACTATCGCCAGGTTCACACTCCACCCACGTCTACTGAACAGGTGTAGAGGCTCATCCCTTGTTCCCTGTTTAGGACGTGGTTTCCGGCTTTCTCTTCCAATCTATTCACTCTTCCGTAACCCACTGCACACCAGTGGCCTTACCGCCTTGCTCGGGGTGATATGATTAAAAAAAACATTACAACAAATATATATATATATATATATATATATATATATATATATATATATATATATAGTATACGTGAAAAACGGAATCATTCTTTAATAGCAATAAATACATTCTTTATTCATTCATAAACAAGATTAATGATTAAATTTGAGAAATATTAACGTTGATCAACTCACTAAGATTCAATTACTCAGTTAAGTGCCATACGTGATATACACTTGGGCGTAGGGGACATGACTAACCCGGCAAAAGATTTTTCCGCAGTTGGTTGCTATTACTTTTGTGATTGACTGGTTTCCAGCCAAGGCCATAGAACCTAATCTGTCGTGCAATTTAATCCACAACAGGAGGGAGAAAGCGACAGACTCACACATTTCCCAAAAAGTATTTGCGTGTATATAAGAGGAATTCGATCTCGATTCTCTGATTGTTCATTCCGAGCCGATATCCACTGCACCACAACGCCCATCTGGAGTAAATTAACGGGTTAAATTAAATATTATGAAAGGAAATGCATGTTTATAAATATTCAAACTGACGATAAAGTCAAAAAGTGAGTTTTTTTTTTGTTGTTGGGGGAAGCTTTCTGTGTATATATTCAAGTATAAACCCGACCAATGTTTACCTATTTATTTAAGAACAAACTCGACAAATATTGATCTCGAAACTCAAGCAAAAACCCGACTAATATTTGCCTAAAACCAATGTTTATCTATATACGCAAATATAAACACGATCTATGCTTTGCTATTCACTCATGTATCAACTAGACTGATCTTTACCAGTAGATTAAATGATAACCCTGGAATTTTTTTTTTTTTTAATCATATCACCCCCAGCAAGGCGATAACGCCACTGATGTGCAGGGGGCTACGTAAGAGTAAAAAGATTGGAAAAGAGAAAGCCGGGAACCACATCCTAAACAAGAAACAAGGGGTGAGCCTTTTCACCTGTTTAATAGACGTGGGTGGAGTGTGAACCGGGCGATAGTTTAGTCTATCTACTCCAATTGAAATAAAAAACAGAAAAAGAAGTGAAAAGATTGGAAAAGAGAAAGCCGGAAACCACATCCTAAACAGGAAACAAGGGGTGAGCCTCTTCACCTGTTTAATAGACGTGGGTGGCGTGTGAACCGGGCGATAGTTTAGTCTATCTACCCCTATTAAAATGCGTTCATATTGGTTTATCTATGAACTCATCAAATGTTTGATTTACTATATAATCCTGACAAATACTTCCCGACAGTCTCACGAATAAACCAAACGAATGCTTACCTATAGTGGTCTAGTATATTCATTTTTTATCTATCTGCTCACATATAGACAGGACCAATATTTACCTATAGACTCAAGTTTATAGCTACCCAGTGACGACTTATAGACTCAAGTAAAAATTAATAGACTACTTGATAAACAATATAAAACTTCTTACCTGATAGCTACAATCTTTAAAAAATTAAGGGCAAACTCAATCGCCGTCTTCTGTCTTCTTGATTCCCATTCATCTTTTATACCTTTTTCATTACCCACTGGACCCAGTCATTTCTCTCACTGTAACACCGCTGCGAACTTAGTGGCGGTTCTGCATTGATTGAGGTGAAATTATTTAAAAAAACAAACAAACTTTTTAGCAGATCGTGAACAAGGCTATGCTTTCTTTTTCATAATTTTGCTGGAACAGTTGGTTCTTGGGTTCTGTTGTGGTACAGTGGATATCGACTCGGACCGAGAAACCAGGGAGCCGAGTTCGAATTCCAGTTGGATCCATTGTATTCACTTACGCTCAAATACCCTTGGGAAAGGTATTAATCCGTCTCTTCCTTCCAGTTATGGGTTAAATAGCAGGACAGACTGGGTTCTATAGCCTTGGTCGGCTACCAGTCTACCGCAGAAGGCAATGGCAACCTACTGCGGGATAATCTTATGCCCAGTCAGTCATGTCTCTTTCGAGACATGATCGCCCAAGCGTGTATTACGTATGGCACTTTAACTGACTGACTGACAGAATCTACTAAATGGAAACCTCGTTTGTATTTACGGCCTTCTCCAAATAATTAGTGTTATCTTCAACTGATATCGTAATTTTTCCAAGAAAAAGATGGCGTAGTTTTCACAAGAAAGAAATTTCTTTCTAAATTTTGACAACGAATATCGTAGACTTTAAGGAAATTATAAACATGAGAAAACCAGTTGATTGAACAATCAAGACCATTAGAGGTAGTGATAAATGCTAACAAGAAAAATTCAGATTAACGTTAAAATTGGAGTAAAATTACAAATTTTCATATTTACATTTTTAAAGAAGAATAACAAAAATGTTACATTTTCAGAAGCATAGATAAAGAATTGAGTCTCGTTAAAATTATTATTATTATTAACATCAGTAGCTGAAAAGCAACAAATTTATTCCCGACATGAGAAGTAGACAAGGAGAATTCAAATTCAAATTCTGGTATAGTCATATGCATTCAGCAAATGCCCGAAAAGAAATAAAGAAAAAGAGAAAGAAGAATAGAATAAAGGAGGGCAAAAGAACAGAACTAAAAAAAATAGAGGGTAAAAGAGAAAGAAGAATAGAAAGAGAGAGAAACTGAATAGAAATAAAGAAGTAGAGGGGAAGAGAGGAAGAAGAATAGAAAGTGAGGGAAACAAAAGAAAAAGAAAAAAGTAGAGGGTAAAAGAGAAACAAGAAAAGAAAGAGAGGGCTACAGAAGAGAAATAAAAAAGTAGAAGGTAAAAGAGAAAGAAGAATAGAAATAGTGAGCAACGGAAAATAAATAAAGAAGTAGAGGGTAAAAGAGAAACAAAAAAAGAAAGAGAGGCAACGGTTTGAAAATAAATAAGTAAAGGGTAAAAGAGAAAGAAGAGGAGAAAGAGAGGGAAACGGAATAGAAATAAAGAAGTAGAGGGTAAAAGAGAAAGAAGAGGAGAAAGAGAGGGAAACGGAAGAGAAATAAAGAAGTAGAAGGTAAAAGAGAAACAAGAATAGAAAGCGAGGGAAACAGAATAGAAATAAAAACGTAGAGGGTAAAAAAGAAAGAAGAGGAGAAATAGATGGCAAAAATGGTGAGCAAAGAAGGATTGAAGAAGAAATGAAGAAAAATAAAATTGAATCGTATAGTGTAAAGGAATTGGAATAATGTAAAAGAAAAGCAGTGAAGTAAAGAAAGAGTAAATCGTAATGGGGGAATTGAGTATAAATACGGAATAAAGGGAAAAAAAAATCAAGAATAACACAACGAAGTGATAAAGGAACAGGGAGAAGGAAAACGCATAACTGAAGGTGAAAGTGAAAACTAAAATAACCGAACGATTATTAGTGGAAAAGGAAAAAGAAAAGAATTCTTGCTTCGCACATTTCCTCTATCCCCCATTCATCTCGTTCTCTTTCCTCATAATCACCCAATATCGCCATAACAAACATGGCCGTCCTCCATAATTAAGATGGAACGTAAGAAGAAGAAAAAAAAATCTACACCGTTGCAACCGCAACGACAATTACCCTCGCCACAAATAACGTTGTCATTTCCGGATTCGACACAAGGGATGCTTCTATTACTTCAACGTTACAACTTGAGGCTGCCATAGCGGTAACTAGGTGCAACTGACTGTTTGCTATTTGAGCTCCCATGTTTTCCTCATTTTAACAGATTTCCTTAGATTTTCAGTTGCCAGGTGATAAAAATGTGTTGCGCTGAACCTGGAGAAAGTTTATATTGATCAGCAACGAACAGAGTGAGAATGACGCAGCTTCATTAGTAGTAGTTGTAATATTAAACTGAGTCATAAGTAATTTCCGTTTTTGGAAACAAATTATAATGGCAAATATATAATCGAAAATATAAATTATAAATAGCTTCTTCCATGTACCTTGTCTCTTCATGAGTGACCATAACTCTTCACAACCTTTTGTAATGTTAATTAATAGTTGCATTTGGGATATCTTTCCTAATACCTTCTCTACCAACACAAGCTCAGGATAGATATTTCTCCTCCTCCTCCTCCTTCTTCTTCTTCTATGAGCCGTGTCCCTTCAGGACGTAGGCAATCATGACCTTCCCCATTTCCTTCTCCCTTGTAGCTTTTAACACCCTTTCTCTAGTTACTCTCCTAATCCTTTGCCATCTATTTACTCAAGCCTATCAAGTATGACATGCGTTGCTTTCCCCTGTCTCCCTTTCAATCTATTCGTCCAGTGAGTATTAGATTCTCCATGCCCGCTTCTTCACAATACTGTGCTTAATTTTTTTAATGCATCTTGGCCATTCCAATACGACTTCACATCTCATTGTCAGACTTTCTGTACACTATTTACATTCGGATTATTGTTCTCGTCTTCGTTCTTGTAATCACAGCATTTAAGCCTATGAACCTCCAGTGACTCTACACCCACACCCTCAAGTGACATCGCACAGGGAATGAGAATGATACACCCCAGTGACGGAAATAAATGGTTCTGTTCAAAAATCCTTGAACCTGAAAAAACCCAGAGCGCACAATGGCCGAAACGTCGAAAACATGGCAATAAAGATGAGGATAACAGCCTCAACAGTGTAAATAATGTAAATACTACCTCATCTCAGAAGTATAGACAAATACTAAGAATATGTTATATCTGAGACCGTCAGCGCAGTTGTTATGTGAGCTATATAGGTAGGACATAAACAATATGGATTTTTTGGTCCGTGACTGTTGTCTTCAGTGGATTCTACTGAAGTGTACTGGCAAGAAAACTATGCCCAAGGGCAAGTTTTTGATTTGCAGATACTTTTATGCCTAAAGTACTTAAATCTATTCAGATACTTCTATTTTTATTTTATTAATTGATGATGAATAAATTATTTTAACTTGTGTTTTAAATTAAATTGTCTTAATTGATGGTGAAAAAAAAACTTCTGTGTGTTGTTATTATCAAATAATATCTACCTTCATAACAACAAAAATATTTACCGGCAAAATAGTCCCGGGGTCTGTTTTACCGAAACCGGAAAAAAAATTAAAAGCACGTTCTTCCAAAATTAAAAGCATCTAATTATTGGGGTTAGAGTTCGCTCCAAAAAAATAAAATAATATTAAAATAATTACCACACCGACGACAACAACAACAACAACAACAACAAAAACAACAACAAAAACAACAACAATGACAACAATAAGAAAAATAACAACAACAATAATAATACCATTAATAATAATAACAAAAAGAAAACTTTTCTAATTTGGGTTTTACGACGTTGAACAACATGGATTCTGTGAACTGTAACTGCTGTCTTTAATGGGTGCACTTGTCTTGTTGAGAGAACCATGCCTAAGAGCAAGTTTTGGGTTTGAAGAGACAGTAATGACTGAAGTTCTTAAAATATTCAGAGACTTCTATATTTATTTAAATAATTGATAAGATGTTATGGACCTTCCTCACCACCTTTTGTGGAGTTGTGGTGAAACTTTGCCGCAAAGTTTTAGTGACCGGTTTGTACCGGAAGTAAAACACGGAACAAGAAGATAGGTTCAAAACAGTATATATATATATATATATATATATATATATATAAATTAAAAAAGGATTAATTCAATGATGTTGAATGACCATTTCGATGTGAAAATCCCCACGGGGGATAACACATCACCTCAGCAACCTTTCAGAAACTGGAGAAAAATCAGTCTAATTTTCCTTTTTAAATAGATATGTCTATATATATATATTTTTTTCTAAACATATTCTATTAAATATAAGAGACAATGAATGTCTATTATGTTTAATCATGAGCCGTTCTAAACGTCGTATTTTTGCTTTAATTTCAGTTGAAAATAAAAACAAAAATTCTCCAACATTTGGATAATTATTTATTGGTTTTCTTCTAAGCTTTCGGCTCACATGAGCCATCTTCAGAGAGGTAGTTTAAACTGAAATATTATAAAATTCACCATCACCGACGATTTTATTTTGTGTTGACATAAAACTCCGCTATATATATATATATATATATATATATATATATATATATATATATATATATATTTTAAATAGATATGTCTATATATATATATATATATATATATATATATATATATATCATCCAACCAACCCAAAAATATTATAAACAGATACCCAATATAGTGAATAATAGAATCATCCAATTATCATCCAACATTAAAATTTTCAACGCAAGTAAAGATATTTAAAATATTTAAAATAAGGCCCTTCAAAAAAGCGGATATAAGAACAAATTAACATATAATAAACCTACAATAGACCCCGAACCATCCAAAACTAAAAATAAAGGAAACTGTAGAAAAAGAAAGATAATTTGGTTTAACCCTCTTTATTGTAAATTAACTAACCTCAATATCGGTAAATATTTTCTCAAATTAATAGTCAAAAACTTTAATAACAGTAATCCTTTACAGAAAATTTTTAATAGGTACACCCTTAAAATAGGCTATTCTTGTACCCCTAATATAGACAACCTCATTAATTCCCATAATAGAGGTATTCTAATGAATTTACGCAATACTGATTCTGGGTCCGCAATTTTAAATGAATACAGCTATAGCTCTGTAAATGCCTGCCCGTTGGAGGTAAAATGTAAATCCACCCAGGTGATTTATGAAGCCCGCATTTCTCCATCAAACAATAAAAATAACTACCGAACCTATATTGGTATGTCTGCTGGACCTTTTAAGTAGAGACTTTATAACCGCAGGTATTCTTTTTCGTCAAAAAGTACCAGATAGCCCTTTTACGAATATTCTGGAAAATGAAAGAGGAAGTGCTGGATCCTGTAATCAGCTGGAAACTATTAGGTTCAGCCCGTATTCCGAGGAATTTTCGTAATAGGTACTGTCTGTGTTTACTAAAAAAAATTTCAATATTGAAATATCATCACAAGCACCTGCTCCTGAATCTTAGGAGGGAATTTACCAGTAAGTGCCGCCATAGAGCAAATATTTTTTGAATACTTAAATTTAAAATTTAAATTCCTGAACTTTGGATTTTAGAATATAAATATAAGTTTAATGATTTTGAATTTAATTTTTATTTTAATTTTAATTTTAACCTTAAAAAAGGATTTCAACCCTTCTACCTTCCTCTCCCAATCTCCTTTAATTGCCTATCTTTATAAAATATGGATTCCTTTACTAAACCCCCATTTTTCCTTTGTTAGCATATATATATTTTTTTTAATAATTTTAAATTCATAACTTTCTGTAATTGTTATTTAGCTCGTCTATGTCTAAAAATATTGTTAATTAGATAAACTTAATTAAAAATGTTAAAAATCTTATATCTAAATCTATTCTTTTCCCGCCTAAATATACCTTTTCAAATAACTTTCCAAAGCCCTAACCCCTTTAAACATTTAAAGTTAAACGTATTTGACACAAAGTTTTCTATTTGATATTTGATATTCCCTCCTTTTCCGTCTTTCTCTTATCTTTTCTCTATACATCCTTTATTTTCCGCCCTTTCCATTTCTGTTCTGTTTTGTTTAACCCAATACTCAACTTAACGACATCCTATTTCCTTAACTCTTTTCGTCTATCAAGCTAGACACGCCAATCCCCCGTCCCTTCACTTACAAATTTTGACCGTTATTTATTTTTGTCCCCTTCTTTATCCCAGGTTTTCTTCATTTTAAAGTGGAACTGTGTCGCTGAGATGTGAATTCTCTATTAAAGATTTCATGTCGAAATGTGCATTCGACATTTTTGAATTTTGAAAATTTTCTCTAATATATATATATATATATATATATATATATATATATATATAATAGACCAGGCCAGGACCGACACTGGTGCACAGGGGGCTACAATCAGAGAAAAAGAAAAAATGGTACTGCGGGTGAGAAAGATGGGTTATCAAGGAGATAGAAGATGTCAACCGATGTTGCATTTAAACTATTTCGATTGTAACTATCCAGGAAGCAATATACGAGAGGAAATCCCACAGGCAAGAAAAGAATAGTAGAAGTGGTGGTTAAATTTGACTGTTTTGGCGGTAAAAGGGCGAGACCTAGAAGCCAATCTAGTAGTACCAGTAAATTCTTGTGGTCGGGGCCTGAGGGACAGAAACTCGTCAGAGCAGAAACCGTGAAAATATTTGTAGAAAAGACAGAGGGAAGCCGCATCACGTCGGTGTGAAAGTGACAGAAATCGAGCTACTAAATCTGGATCGATTACGATGTAGATTGGATGTTGTCAAGAACCCCGAGATGAATAGTAGGAACACCCGACCTGATATGACAACAGGACTCAATGCAGGGACAAATAGTAGATTTATAAATATGCAAGATGGATTCTAACGAGATAAAATACGATGTAATTGATATTGAAAAAATCCTCAATAAAACCATTACTCACACTAATTATAAAAATTAATACAAAAATGTTAAAACGGTTACAAATATTTTTCGCGAAGAAAATTAATAAAAAAACAAAATATTTACATTTCTATATTTGTTTTTTTTTTTAATTTACTTACGAATTATTATTCCAGGGCAAGATTTTTTCATCCATTCTAATTGAATCAATGTTCCTTTACTAGCTGTAAATTGTCAGCATTTCAGAAAAAAATTGCAAAAAATAGTGTGAACTAACATAATAGCAATAATTGTAGATAACTATATTTACGAAATCCGTTACGAAATAGATTAACTCGGACATATTTTTTATTTAAACATTATTTTTCATGGATATTCGTTTTTCAGAAGATAATTTATTTATTTTTTTAAATAAACAGTATAATTATATCTGTCGGCCTGAATCATCGAGAAATCTTGCTAGGAAAATATGGGTCTTCCGGCAGGATTCGAAACTGTGCTTCCGAAGAAAAACAGTCAATTGATCTGACGTGTCTTGACCGCAACACTACGAAAGACTTACCGCAAGCAAAGCTCGAAATAACGCTTTTAAACGCACATTTTCCCAATTTTTCGTAATATTCATATCTTCTCTGTTTTTCGTAGCCAAAAGCAAACAAAGGCAATTTACGAAATTTGACGAAACCCGTTAAGAAATGGATTAACGCCAACATATTTTTCATTGTTTTTAATCAATACCCGTATTTGAGTAGATACTAGGGTGTTTTTTTCGTAATTAAACAGTATATCTATTTATATCTACCGGCCTGAATAATCGAGAAATCTTGCTTTGAAATATATATATTAGCAGCAAACCTTCTTTTACAAATGTTTCATTGAATGTGACAAGTTTTTCTAATGCCAAGTATACTTTTTTTGTGGGGAGACTCTATAAACTCCCCATAATATTTTTTGTCATTTTTAGTAAGCGAGCGCTTTCAACAAAACATGATTGCTGTGTACGGATTTTGACCTTCAGTGGGTGACTCATATTTATGGCCTTTACCCCACTAAGCTAAATCTAATAAATACCTATATGTGAAAGTATTAACAAAAAAAAAGAAATGGACAGACAAGACATCAGAAAGCAAAAAAAAAAAAAAAAAAAAAGAAAGAAAAAGAAAATATATACATATATAATAATTCAATCTATAAAATGAAAACGACGCTTACTGTAGAGTGACAGGTTGCAATTGAAGTGAATTCGATTCGTACGGTGTGCCTTTTTTCTGTACCAGATTAAACTAGTGAAATGAAAGAAAAAGGAATGGAAGATTGAAAAACAGAACGGAAAGATAAAAAGATAGATCAAAGAAGAAAAGTGAAAAATTAAATTTGGAAAGAGAAAGAAAAAAGAAAAAGATAAAAGAAGGAATTGAAAGTGCTAAAGGGAAGAGAGAAAAAGAAGTAAATAGCATTGAAGATAGGAAAAGGAGAAAGAAAGATTAAAGAAGTAAACTGAAAGAATGAAATTTGAAAAAGGGAAGAAAGTAGAAAAATATGGAAGAATGAGAAAGAAAGAAAGAAAGAAAGAAAGAAAGAGAAAGTAAAAGAAGATAGAATTGAATATATGAAAAGGAAAAAGAAAGAAAGATTAAAGAAGAAAACTGAAATAATTAAATTTAGAAAGGGAAAGAAAGAAAGAAAAAAAGAAAGAAAGAAAGAAAGAAAAAAGAAAGAAAGAAAGAAAGAAAAAAGAAAGAAAAAAGAAAGAAAGAAAGAAAAAAAGAAAGAAAGAAGATAAACATGGGAAAATGAGTAAAAAGAAAGAAAGAAAGATGGAATTGATAACGGAGAAAGAAAGAAAGAAAGAAAGAAAGAAAGAAAGAAAGAAAGAAAGAAAGCCGGAGAATAAAAGAAACCTTGTAAATGAAAAAGAACAACTAAATAAAGATGTGAAAAGAAAGGATCCAGAAAAAAAGAAAGAAAGAAAGAAGGAAAGAAAGAAAGAAAAAAGAAAGGGAGGAAACTCAGCGGCAACAACCTTTTAAAATAAAGAGAAAGAGCAAAAGATCGAAAACATATCTGAGAAAAAATCCCAAAGACCCAGCGGAAAAAAATCCTGTAAATGAAAATGAGTTAATAAGAACAGGTTACAAATTGCCCTTAATTAAAGATGACTCACTCGCACGCACAGTTTGACATTAAAACCTCTCCCTTTTTCTTTTAGCATTTCTCTTTCTTTTTCTCTTTCTCTCGTTCTCTCTCTGTCTCTCTTTCACTTTTCACTCATTTTTATGAAGTACAATCAGCATTCGTGTCAAAAGTAATGTTTTGTATAAAAAAAGAAACCAAAAAAAACATTTTCACTATGCAACTTATATTATCATGTACCTGAATGTTTCGCAAGACCAAACTTACCACTGAAGAACAAACGAGGAATTAATAGCACCATTTGTCGATTTTTGGCAGTTTTATTTAATACAAGGTGACCCTCAAGGTGACCCTCAAAAACAAAACCTACAAATTTTTGAATAAAACTGTCAAACACTAGGACGACACAGAGGAATAGATCGAAATGAGCAGTGGTTCCAGCAAGACGAGGCCACCGCCCCGCATATCAAGTGACTCCCTAACCTCGCTGAGAGAGTGATTTCAGGAGAGACGAGGACTGATCAGCAGGAAGTGTGAAGTTGAGTGGGAACTGTGCTCATCGAACTTGAACCAACCATCAGATTTTATTTGTGGGGGTATCTCAAGGTACCAGAACAACCCACAAACGATTGGTGAACACAGCAATCACAGCAATAATCAGGAAAATCCCCAAAGAGTATTGTGATCGAGTTATTGACAATTTTGCGCGACGTTTGCAAATTTGCCTTCAACCCTGGTTGCGGAGCTCATTTGGAACATACTTTGGAAAGACCGTGACTTTTATGCAAAGAGACCAATTTAACTAAAACTTTGGGCAATGATTGAACACAAACTGAAGTGTAAATCTACTAAGTTTCTAGAAATAACCGGGCCTTTGTAGTATTTATTACAATATTTATGGGTTCTGTTTTTGTTGTGGAGTAGTTTTTTGCACTGAAGGTTATAACCGTGCTATGTCGGTTACTAATAGACTTAACGTACCCAAAATGTTAGAAACTTTGTAATCTTCCACTGAAGGCTGACTCCTTAGTATTCGGCTAACTGCTGACTAATATCAATTGCCTAGTAGTTCTACTGAACTCCAATAGAAGTCTAAAGAACTCCTATGAACTTCCAGTTACCTCTTATTAATATAGGAGGAAGTTGTCCATTTGAGGAATAGGTGTTTTCCCGATAACAGTTTTTTTCGGGGGTTGCACCCTGTAAAATATATATATATATATATATATATATATAACTTTTGAATTCAAGAGGATATTAATCGTAATCTTCTGCAGATAATCGTAAAAAACAATCAAACAAATAAACAACATTTTCTTATCAAGTGCCAACACAGCAAAAACTTAGATTCACATGATACCTGCACCATAATCAGGGCTAATATTGAAAAAATGTAAAGTATTTGATCAAATAATCATACAAATATATATACAACAAAAATATTCATAAAATTAAAGTTTGGCATCATCTCGTTTCTGTAATACACGGCTCTTTTATCAGCAGAAACACAATTATTAATGTTATTTTGTTTTTATATATATATATATATATATATGGTTAAATAATCGAGCCAATTTCGTTTATTTTTTGTTTATATTTTTGTCACTCTTGTCTTTTTATCTTTATTGTTACTAACTTTTTCCACTCCTGTGGTTTTCACCACTAAAGGCTTCCTTTAGCAGTGAAAATTATTTATTGGTATGAAATTTTAGCACGAGACCGAAAAACAAGCGGGATAAGTCTGGTCAACATTAATCATCCTAGACCAAGCTTATCAAATTCACGACCCGTTCATCTATTAGCTTATACACCACAGGTACGCATCCATCATCATTTACTCCTACATATACCAGAATACAACACAGAGAACCTACAAAAAGCCCCATGACATAAAAATATCCTTCTGCTAAAAATTCCAAAAGTAGCTGCATCAGTCGGCAAAATCCGAGGAAAGTCATCCAAATAGCTGCAAAACTTCGTCACAGAGACCAGGTTCCTTGGTAAACCGGCACTGGAAATGCCGCCAAAACGTCTTGCACACGTCGATCTCAGTGTACGTCCCTCAAAGGTATCGACTTTCCGAATGTATCGACGGATCTCTTTGTTGGGCCTATGTTCCCGGCCTCACTAGACATCTTGTTTAACCTCTGCCTAACTACCTGAACCTGGTAGACCTTGCTAGTCACATACTTCAGCGCCTGTCTGGGTAAACTTAACTATAGGGAATTCTTCCAGACTACTATTAAGAATCTTTACCTCGCTAGCCTTATCTAGAGCGTGTCGCTGGCTATATTCGGTGGCTCTACCTCCATCTACTCCTAATAACCGCTCTCACGAGTTCACTCTGTACTAGTTTAATTAGATTGTGCCAGAAGTCTACCTGCCAAGTAAAGACAGATTGAACTTGCAGTGTCCAGCCATTCTAGGCTTAATACATAGCAGCATCCGGGCACAGACGAGTCTATGATCTGAATAGTCTAACCCAGAGGTCGGCAACCTTTTGCTAACTATGTGCTGACTTCGGGTTTTAAAATCATTCAGTGTGCCAACAGCATCTGTATTTTTATACAAGTCAAGGTCTACATTCCTGTTCTACAATATATTTTACATAGTATTATACATGCAATAATATGTAAACCACATTAATAGAAATGAAATGATTTTAACTTTTTTAAAAGTTTCTATTATTAATGGGAGTTTTGCTCTTGTTTGGTCCTAGCCAATTGCTCAATATCAGCAACATACTTTGTTACTTTGAGTTGTAGTAGTTATTGGTTCGGAGTTATTGATGTCATTTGCAGCCGTGTGCTATTGAAAATTGCTTGGCGTGCCACGTGGGTAGACGACCACTTCTATGTCTATGCCCACATCTCCCGCCCCGAGTCATCGACCCGTTATCTATCAACGAAGCCAAATACGTTGATCAGATCCATTATGCTACGATCACCCTACTCATCGCTATCTCCTCGTCCAATGTCTTTTTTGGACTCCAGAATTGCATTCCAGTCTCTGATTAAAAGTAAACGTAACGAATCCACCAGAAAAGGCTCTAACTGACTGATCGTTAGGTACATACACCACAACGATCCGAAACGAACTACTGTTAAAGGTAATATCAGCCACGATCACCACCCGCATCGACATGGAAAAGGTCCACCCTTGCATCCAGGGTACAATTAAACAACAACAAAATAACACCACTGGCCAGCTGGTCGTAGGATGAATAGACAGCAAAGTCGCTAGACAGCACACGTGAATCAACTTCGTAAAGAAATTGTATCTCCTGAATCGCGGCCACAGCTACACCGAACGACAAAAGATTTATCAAGCTTCTCACATTCAGGCTGGCAAGCTTGATTGCTATTTTAAAGGTTGATCTATTAGACGCAATCTGAGAGAAAATCTGTGGGTATCTGGATCCCGGCGGATTCTTCATGACTTGTACCAATGTCGGACGCAATTCGTCTGTCTGTGACAATACCGTTGACGTTCATCGGGAAGTTTTAAGGCTCTTATAAGAAAGGATGGAGTATAACTAGAACACACCCTTTGGGCCACGCTAAAATCTGAGAAATAGACCTTGGCTTTTGCCAAGTGGTCCCATACTTTCAGGGTTTCTCCTGTATTTCTGAGTAGAAAATTCCTTGGGGACTCCGTCGAATTTTCATCAACAAAGAGATACTTAAATAACAGCTTCAAGAGGGCCTTCATTTGCGTAAAAAATCTCTCTTGAGATCCTTTCTGTCGACCTAACAGATCGCCCCCACCTTTTTCGTAAGAGAGTCCTTCTAGAGATTTTATTGAGAATGGAGAGTGGGGAGGCTTCTTGATTTATCGGCGTATGAAGGATCATTTTTTTCCTTGACGACATTTTTTTTTTTTTAATCATTTCACCCCGAGCAAGGCAGAAACGCCACTGATGTGCAGGGGGTTACATAAATGTAAAAAGATTAATTAGAAAAGAGTGAGGAGTACAAGCTAGTTAGAAAGGAACAATAGAAAGCTGAGAAAGCAGGTGCAATGACAGATACATAGGCGGAGAGAAAGTGAAGGTTATACAGGGGAGGGGAGAGAGCTAGAGTCCAGTGGTTAGTAGATGAGTATTGACTTTGCATTTAAATTTCTGGGGGTTGTAGCCGTCAGGAAAGCAAGAATACGGGAGTGAGTTCCACAGGCGGGAAGTGCGAGAAAGAAAGCTGCAGGAGTAGAATTGTCGTCTGCATTTGGCTAACCTGACTGTGAATGGGTGGGACCCAGTTGCCAGTCTGGTTGCACGGGTAAACACCTGTTGAGGAGGCATCAGTGACTTAAGCTCATCCGAGCAGAAGCCATGAAAGTATTTATAGAAGAGACAGAGGGAGGCCACATTTCGACGATGGAAAAGTGGCTGCAGTCGAGTCGCCAGATGAGTACCTATCACATTACAGACTCTCCTTTGGAGCTTGTCAAGAACCCTGAGGAGAACGGCAGGGGCACCTGACCATAAATGGCAGCAGTACTCCATGCACGGACGGATAAGAGTATATTTAAATTTGGAATGTTCCAGGGCTTTCTCCGCCCTACATCGACCAGACGTTTTTTTTTATTTTGACACACTTGTCTTTTTCTTCTAGCCTTACCCCTTTTTATTCAAGAAGATATCGGTGGGGGAGGGCATGTCCTATATCTTCATACTTTCAAGCTGCTACTGTTGGTGTTAGTGTTTTTATTCATGATTGCTGCAACTTTTCCTTTTCTTGCTGTAATATTGTATTTGCTGAGGTTTCTCTTGTCGCTGTGTTTGTTATTGTTGTTGCAGCTCCTGTGGCTTCTACGGTTGTTGCTGGGGATGTTGCTGTTTAAGCCTATGTGGGATATGCTTCTAGAGGGGGACAATCTTTTGTCCTGTCCTCACTACCTGTTGCCATTCATTGAGTGCCTGGTCGGACATGTCTGTTTCCACTGCTTCCTTGGAAGTTGTTCTTTCTTGGGGGTGATTGCTGGGATATCGCCGAGCTCCTGTCAGGGCACACATTTGATAAAAGTCCTGCAGCGCCCTAACACCAACAGTAGGGGACAAAGGCCTTCTACACTTACCCACATGTTCCAGCTTTGGCACGTCAATATATCGGGATGTCAGTGAAGCGCTTGCGTGTCAGTGTTACTTGTAAGAAGATATATTCAGTGGCAGTGCCTGCTTTGCTCTTTGCTGAAGTGACATCCAGTACTTTTATATAATGAGCGAGAAAAAACCCAGATCATCCTCAGAAATGTCCAAGTGTTATTTTCGTTTTCGGAGTGCCCATATATTTAGGTTGCAGCCTCGCCAATTTTGGGGTGAGGATGATTTCTGCTAGATTTCAGGTTGTCTCAGATGGCGTTTGATCTCCTGGCCAACGCTTCAGGGTCTACATTGAGACTTTTCAGCGCTTCCTCCACATTCTCTCTCCTGACACCGATCAGTTTTCGCGTTTTTACATCTGTAGTCAGGAGTGAGATCGTTTCGAAGTTTGAAGTAATTATCAGCAAAATGTATTCTTTGAAATTTTTTGGTACTCTCTTCCGGGTTTATATTGCTCCAATAGATAGATATATATTTTTTGCATTTGCAAGCTGTCATTATTTCAGATCTCTCATTTAACAAGTTGCCTTCGTTTCTGAAAGACCTTATTTATTTTTCTGAATTTGATTATACGAAACATATCTTTTTCAAACCAATCAACTCATCTATCATAGGGGTGTATTTTTTGTTTTGTTTTGTTTTGTTTTCGATCTCATCCTTGTTTCTTGCATAATCATGCAGGACAATAAAGGCTTTTCATCTTATTCTCGAAAGGAATTGTTCAATTTGTGTAGTGGTATTATTATAGGTACCTCCACTAATTCGCTGAAAGAACAATATAAAACGAAGAAAAAAAAGCCCCAAACTTAATAAAAGCGAACTTTTTCCATTAAAATGTTATTATTACGAGGAAAGATCAAAGTAATTTTTAATTTTTTGAAAAGTTTTTTAATCCTTTCTAACACGTTCAAAATTCTTGTAAAAGGTCTTGTTTTTATTTTCGTTAATGGGTAACCAAATCGTTGTAAGCGTTTACAATGGATAATGTAATAATAACTCAGTTTTTTTTCTGGTGAAAAACACATTCGTTTTGAAATTCTTGCAAAAATCGAATAATTGTCTGATTTTAGTGAAACTTTCAGAAATTATTCACAAATAAATGAAGTTATTTTTTAATTATTTGTTTTTAGAAAACCTTGGAAAAATATATATTTTTTTACATCTGATACCAAAATCTGCACGTAAATTTATGAAATTTCAAAAAAATTAAATTTTGTAGTGCAAATTTGTTTTATTAGTTAAACGCATGACTCATTGGGGAATGTAAATCATCAGTTTTTTTCAAACATTTAACTTTTTTCTAAAAATTTCCTTTGTATTGTAAAATATTTACTTTGAATTAAAAAATGCAATATAACTATGACATTATTTAATTAGATTATTTTTTAATTGCTTTTATAAATAATATATATTAAAGATATTAGAAATTGACGTGTAATGAAATTTTTAAAGCATTTTTAAAAAATTTTCTTTTTTAATTATATATAATTTATAAAATTTGAAATTTGAAAAAACTTCTACAAAGTCTTGCGGCAGTTAGATTAATTTATCAATTGAAGACTATATTTACTAATCGAAAATTGAAAAGTTTCATATAAATCGTATTTTTTAATTTATTTTTTTTTTAATCATATCACCCCAAGCAAGGTGGTAACGCCACTGATGTGCAGGGGGCTACGTAAGAGTGAAAAGATTGGAAAAGAGAAAAGAGAAAACCGGAAACCACATCCTAAACAGAGAACAAGGGATGAGTCTCTTCACCTGTTCAATAGACGTGGGTGGAGCGTGAACCGGGCGATAGGTTAGTCTATCTACTCCAATTGAAAACAAAAAAAAAAAAAAGGAAAAAGAGTGAAAACATTGGAAAAGGGAAGCCGGAAACCAGGGAACAATTGACGAGCCCCCGCCCCTCAACAGACGTGGGCGGAAACTGCAAAGAGCTTCCAGCCGAACCGACAGCAGAACCGAAAAAGAGAGATGGAACGGGAACCCCTTCCTAACCAATAAACAAGGCGATCACCTCTACTCCTGTCCAGAAGACGGGGATGGAGTGTGAGACCGGGCAATAGCAGGGACTATCTACTCCAATTGAAAAAAAAACATGCGTTTACTAAGTTTTAAGGCAAAACAAACCTTAAGAATCAAAAACAAATCTAGCAAGGAACTTAGGTTAGTAACAAAAATCAACAGGAAAAATACAACCATTCAAGAACTAACTTACCAATTCCAGAGGAACCGACTTGAAAAAGTTAGGAAAAGTTCGTTAATTATCCTGGAATTTTTTTTTTTTTTTTTTTAGATAGCTGCCGGCAAAGTAAGTTACAACAGGGAGGAGAAAGAGAGAGTGAGGGACAGTGAAGTCAGAGAGAGGGTGAAATACCTCGAAGCATGTCCAGTCGCCAGGTTGACAGACCAGAAAGAAAGGGGGGAGAAAAAAGTTCAAAGACTAACGACTCAAAGTTCTTTTATAGGAAGGTATCGCTAATAACAAATAGAACAGACCGTATATACCAAAATAAGCCTTAAGAATCAAAAACAATTTACGAAATACTTTCTTTGTGTGTGTGTGTGTGTGTGTGTGTGTGTGTGTGTGTGTGTGTGTGTGTGTGTGAAGTCTTTTTTTTCGTATGGTGCGTTCTATGTTACATTAAAAGCTTTCATGTTTTCTTCCTCTTACAGGAAGAAAGTTGGACAATTATGTCAATTCTGGTCACCATACTTAGCTTATTTTGCCATCTGTTATCACATATCAATCATTTACGGGAAAGATCAGAAAAATCAACGCTCCATGATAAAGAAATAGTTTTAATCTAAATTTCATGATATAAAATAAATAGTACACGCGCAAATCAGATTAATTTAACTATAAATGTAGGGTCAATAGTCACCTCCTATCACACTAACTCCCAACTATTCTCAGAACACTCTCATCTACCCAACCCTCATTCTCGGTATCCTCACCCGCCTATCACCCACCCTCTGTTATTTCCTATATTTAATCAGCCTTTCTCCACTCTACGTAACCCCCTGCACAGTAGTGGCAGTGACATGCCTTGCTCGGGGTGAAACGCTTATAAAAAAAAAAAAAATTTGCTAATTTTCTAAAAATGTGTCACAGATGTACGTTTTATTTTTGCAAGATTTTTAAAACCGAGAATTAACTTTTGTTTACAAATGTGTCGATTGCTGAGAAATGGCTGAAAAAGTGAAAGTTCTTTTAAAATCTCAAAATTTTAGATTCCAATCAATATCATTTCTGTTTGAAATACAGCAGAGTATTTTACTTACTGGAAATATCAAAGTTAATCATTTAGCTTTCGATTATATCTAAAATAAAGGTTTACAGGAAACATTTTTTTTAATTTTAAAAATTCAATCTAAAAGTTACGTTTCGAAAATGAATGGAGGAATCTATATTACATGTATTCATGCTTTTCAGGTACAGCGATGTTCTTTAAAGATTACGCTAATTAAACCCTTTAATGTTATTATATTCTATTCAAGCGTTGTTGTGTATATATTATGTAAACGTTTCAATATACATACATATAATTATGCTCATGTAGGTTTATCTGTACGCAGTATGATACACATAGATTACGTAAACACATAATGTATAATTAAAATACACCGTTCTGAAGTGCTCTACAAAAAACAGGAGTGAAGACTGTAATAAAACTGTTTTTACAAACAAGGTTTTCTTGTCTAGGTTATATATATATATATGTGTGTGTGTGTGTGTGTGTGTGTGTGTGTGTGTGTGTGTGTGTGTGTGTATGTGTGTACTTGTCTGTTTGTTACTATCCGCTAATCTAAAAAACGGTTGCAAGAATAGTTTTGAAATTTTACTATAGCATTTTAATCGAATACGAGCGTGTTTTTATATATCTAATGTAAAAAAATATTACAATATTAAAAAAAATATATATTTTGCAAACTCGATAAGAGCCAATGAGAGCCAAAGCAAAAAACTTTCATTTCAACATGGACTCCCTTTGTTATTTCATAGAAAACATAGAAAATCTCCATATTTAAGGTAAACGAAATTATATATTCTAGAATTTCTGTGAGCAAATACGAAACTTACACACACACGATCTATATAAATAATTATGCACGATTCTCAAATTTAGTGCACAATTCCCATTTCATTGTTTTAGTAAATAAATTACTTGTTTTATTTTTTTAAATTTAAAAATTTTTTTTTATTATTGTTTCTATTTTGGCGGTTGTAAACGACATAGATCCCTTCCCTTTTTTAAAAAAAAGTTTTCTATTCATTTTTTTTCAACGAATTATCATCAATATCCCATTTATTTCGTTGGTTTAGTAAATAATTTTTTCAATTTAACCAAACTGAGCCACACCAACGCGTGGCCGAGTACAGCTAGTATATATATATATATATATATATATATATATATATAGTAGAATCCTTGGTCCTTGGTAAAGTAAATTCCACAGGAGATTAAATCCAATGATAACTCAATACTCAATGTTAAAATTCAAAAATTGCCTGCCACGTGAGCGTTCAAAAAAACAAAACAAAAAAAAAACCCCCGTTACGTGAGCGTTCTTAAAAAACGGTAAACGGTAAAATCAGTTATTGAAAATCGCCTAAAAACACCACTCATGGTAGAAACCTAGGTCGCGTAATAACTCGTTTACAAATGGAATATATATATATATATATATATATATATATATATATATATATATATATATATATTTGGGAAGAAATCTCTCTTTTATTCCGGTTTCATTATAAATGATAGACAAGATAATATAGTTAAGTTTTTTATGTAATTTTTCATGTGATTTTATGATTTTCGTTCTTTTGAGGGCATAAATTATATAAAAATTGTCCAAATGTTTTGTTTATCCAAGCGCTTTCGAATATACTTTTAGCCATTTTCGAATATTAATTTATTTTACGTGGAACAGTATGTATGTAGTGTTTTATATGTTTACGGAGTAGTGTGTATGTTATATACCGAACACGGGAAGCAAGTTGTTAACGTGTTCATAGTGAATTTCATAGTGAATTTCATTGAGTGTTGGGTACTTCTTTTTTTTAAATTTTATTAATGATGCTTTTATTATTTTTTGCCTTTTTTTATGTGGATGAAGCTAAGATATTTGTTTTGACAACAAGTATGTTACGGATAGGGTTTAATAGGTCCCCGCCTGTGTTTAAATGAGTTCTAATTGATACATACAACTATGAAACTGACTCAAAAATTCACGCTGCATCTGTCAGAACAGGGCTCGATTCGATCTAATTTAAACGCACGGAATACACTTTACGTGAAGGTGATTTTCTAAGCGCCGCTTAAATGTAATTAAAACCGAAAGTATGAGGTACTCAGTGAGGATCGCACTCACCACTCAGTTGTAATAGGTTCTAACGAGACAAATTTGCTGATCATTACGCCACGTCGAGGTACCCATACAGTTTACGAATTAACAGATGTCACAGAATTATATATATATATATATATATATATATATATATATATATATATATATATAGTTGAAATAGCTATACATTGGCCGATCGAAACCAGATTTTGGGAAGAAGTTGTGACGTATAACAGAATGTAGTTTAATTAAACTGTTGTGCGTTTAATTAAATACAGGCATTATGTATCGAAATCTGTAGAAATACTGGAGTATCTTAAAACTGACTTAATTTGAAGAAACTAACATTAAGAATAAGTAAAAAAAAAAGCACAAAAAAATGAAAGCGAACCACCACGCCCTCCCCACACAAAAAGTAGTTAGTTTATTCTTTAAGATATTTAGAACGGCTTCCGTTTAAGCTTTTATGCATAGACATGTTTGTCTGCACATAATTACTTGAGGCAGTATGTATGTGTTTTGTGTTATAGTTTTGTTGAAGTCATATTTTGGAATACAGTTTGATTTAAGGAATTGTTTATTTTATGGATTAATGTCATGAAACAGTTCATGTTGGTTGTTTGGTAGTATTTTGAACGGATTTGGTTTAAGTCGCTAAAATTTGTTAATATGTGCATATTGTTAGTAATTCTAGTTTAAATATGTAATGTTGGTGATGTTATTATATAAAATGTTTGATGATGAGAATCTGCAGGCGCTTGGCTTGTAGAAAACGTTCAATCATTTGAGTTTGTGGCTGTTTATTTTGTTTAGCGGCATATCAACACTTCTATGGGTTATTTAATGCCGAAATCTAAATATTTTGAACACAATATTATGGCTACAACTAAATATATTCTATAAATAGTATTGTTGGTTCGTTGGGTTTGTTTAGCGGCATATCAACACTTCTATGGGTTATTTAATGCCGAAATCTAAATATTTTGAACACAATATTATGGCTACAACTAAATATATTCTATAAATAGTATTGTTGGTTCGTTGGGTTTGTTTAGCGGCATATCAACACTTCTATGGGTTATTTAATGCCGAAATCTAAATATTTTGAACACAATATTATGGCTACAACTAAATATATTCTATAAATAGTATTGTTGGTTCGTTGGGTTTGTTTAGCGGCATATCAACACTTCTTTATGGGTTTATTTAATGCCGAAATCTAAATATTTTGAACACAATATTATGGCTAACAACTTAAATATATTCTATAAATTAGTATTGTTGGTTCGTTGGGTTTGTTTAGCGGCATATCAACACTTCTAATGGGTTATTTAATGCCGAAATCTAAATATTTTGTACATAAATTTATCCGTTCAACTGCAGCTACTTTGTACACCATTTTATAATTTCAGGGTAAAGGTATGATTTTTTTTAGATATATAATTTGTCGATCATACCTGATATCAATTGATTTCATTTTCTTATTTTTTCTTTTATAATTTGATTTACAACATTATTTTTAATGTCTTTATAGATAATATATGGTGCAAATAATAATAGGATTAATCAGGTTTCCACATTTCCACAACAGCCTGCCAAAAAAGCAGCAAGACGTAGATATATATATATATATATATATATATGCATAATTCTCGAAGAGAAAAAGAGGTGAAAATTGTTGACACACTTGGTGCAAACAATGACCACAACACAGTCAGTTAAGTGCCATACGTGAAACACGCTTGGGCGATCATGTCTCGGCAGAAGATTATCCCGCAGTAAGTTACCATTGCATTCTGCGGTAGACTGGTTGTCAACCAAGACTATAGAACCCAATCCGTCCTGTTATTTAACCCATAACTGGAAGGAAGAGACGGATTAATACCTTTCCCAAGGGTATTTGCGCGTAAGTGAATGCAATGAATTCAACTGGAATTCGAACTCGGCTCCCTGATTTCTCTTTTCACTGCACCACAACGCACATCCTTGACCACAACACAAATGTACATGAAATTATTTAAGGAGTATTATGCTATTTACGGGTGGTGTAATGAATAATGGCTCGGTATTTTTAACCGAAGAGCTGAGTTTCAATTCCAATTGGGTTCATTATATTCACTTCCGCACAAAGTCTCTTGGGAATGGCATGAATTCACTTCTGCCCAATTAATTAATAAGACTTGTATCACTAAATCTTTTTTATCTCCTCACAAAAAAAAAATTCTTACAATCTAAAAATATTTTTTGGTTTTAAATAATCAGCTAAAAGTTGATAACTAGTAGAAAACGAATCAATCAATCACAATTCATATAAACTGAAAAGGATCGTCTCGACTTTGTAAGATTAACTCGGTTCAAATCAATTCATGATTCTCCTCGATAGAGGCACACACATACACACATGATATATGAGTTATGATTTAACCCTGAAGCGACGGCCTGCATCAGCTGAAGTCTCCCTGGGGATTAGCTGATATTATCTAAACTTATTTATAAATGGAACTTTGTCTCTGTGTGTATGTGTCTGTGTTTGTGTGTGTGTGTGTGTGTGTCCGTTACCTATAGACTCCGTAACTGCTGAACCGATTTTCTTGAAAATTTACACAATTGTACTATAAGCGTGTGCGAGTGTTCTTAGCTAAGTTTTGTGTCGAGGTACCCCCGATAAATATCGAAAAATCGATAATCGAAAAAATCGGGTTATAGAAGAAGTGGTCCGATTTTAATCAAATTTGATACACTCATAGACAAAGACATAAGAAACGATATTCAAAAGTTTCAAGATTGCAGTTCTTACTATCGTGCAGAAAATCGATAATATATATATATATATATATATATATATATATATATATATATAAGGCAAGATGTTTGTGTGTGTGTCAGTTTATCTACCTGTATGTCTATTTTTTCAGCCCTTTTATTTTAGCTTTTGTTTCGGGTTTGGCTCTAAGTAGGTATAATTGTAGTTCTTAGTCTCAGCCATGATACCATTTACTCAGAGGAATTATTTAGCCTTCAAAATTCAGTTTACGACGAAAAAACTTATTTGATATCGATACCAGGAAATCAAAATTTGACTTACATCCATTTATTTTTCTTTCAGTGTACGGTTTGGCTTTAACTGGAAACAACTATTGCTTTTTAGAGTCTGAGTTCTAGGGCCATGGATTAGTTTTAAAGCTTTCATTACACCCGAGCAACGCCGGGCTATACTGCTAGTCAGTTGATAAGTTCACTATTTTCCAAAGATTCGGTAATTATCCTTCATTTTTCAAACTCTAAACAACTAATTGGTAAATCAAGATTCATGAGGTTACCATTTAATAGGATTAATCGGGTTGAACTACCTGTAAATAAAACTAGAAGAACAAGCAAAAGACAAAGACAGTGTTCCATCTGCATGCATAATTCTCGAAGAGAAAAGAGAGGAAATTTGTTAACACATTTGGTGTAGAGAATCCTCACAACACAATTGTGCATGAAATTCTTATTGGAGTATTATACTATTTACACTCTTTGCATTGTTTGGACTGTTGTCCACACCATTATTGTCATAGTAACGACGTTTCTACGCTCCGGCCTTCTTCAGGAGATATAGGTTTGAATTTCGAATCGAAACCAAACTTTGTCTATGGGAGTAGATTGTTCTAGTTGCACATGACATGTCTTTTCTGGATATCTCTGTTTCAGTTAATTCCCTTTAGTAACTCAAATCTCAACGTTTTTGTTAACTTTTGCTCTGGCCAGGTATTGAACTCACAAATATTTGGGTCAAGTCACTTGATTACTTCAACCAACGTTTTTTATCCACAGGGCCACTGGGGAGCATCACATTCTTAATCCTAATAAATTTAAGAACGTGACGTTCGTTTTATTTCCTTTTCTATTCTATTTTCTTTTATAACCTAACTTATTTAGAATATTATTTTTAAAGTCTATATAGATAATATATTGAAAAATTAGAGAAAAAGACTGAATAGAAAATATTGCGATTGTAACATTGAGATCGTTGTCTTTCCCTGCGAGGTGTGCGGTTTTTTTTCCAAGGACAGATTCTAAGAAGATTCTCTAAACAAAAACTTCTATTTGTAATTTGCAAGAGAAAAATGAGATGCCAGAGGATGACTCTTTTGTGATAAAAATAGATTGTTTTTGTTTTAGAATTGAGATTACTCTTCATCTCAATTATTTAAAGTTGAAACAAGTCAGGAATAATCTCTTTCCCTATTTCGTAAATAATATCAAGAAGGAAATCGAAATTGATCCTTGCTCAGAAAATATCAAAATTAACTAGTTTTACTTATTGAATACGTAAAACAAGGGTATTGAAGATTATGGTAATTTCGTAAAATATTTTTTAAATAATTTCAAAATTTTATGTAACATCAGATGAAATTCTTATCAAAGGAATGAACTTCCTCTTTCTCTGTTTGTCTGTCTGTCTGTCTCTTTCTCTCTCTCTCTTTCTCTCTCTCTCTCTCTCTCTCTCTCTATATATATATATATATACAGTTCCCACTTCGGCTATAATGCGTGACTCTTCAGAAATGAATTGAGTTCTCTCGGTAACTGGCGTCTGTATACACTGCTTATATACAAGACGTTAAAATTTCCCTTCTCTGACGCAATGCGCTGGTCGCTTAGGGAGTAGAGACTTTGACTGACACCAAATCGGTCAAGTTTCGATCCCGGCCAGAAGCAAGTGGATATGCCTAGCCACGCTGATGATCTGCGAAACGGGCTTGTATGTGGATGACTAATATATATATATATATATATATGGGTAGGTTTCATTGAAAATGACAGACTAGGTATTATCATTATTTATTTTATTTAAACACACACGGAACATACTTATTGATAATACACACATAATAGCATCATCCACACGCAAAAAACACGGCTATAAAGTGCTTACCATGTTCAATAACATACACCTGACTTTGCACATATTCAGTTCTTCTTCTATGTGCCTTGCCCTTTCAGGACGTAGGTGATCATGACTTTTCACGTCTCCCTATCCCTTGTGGCGCTTAGAGCGCTTTCTCCTGTTACACTACGCAACCCTCGCTTCAAATATGTTATAGCTTTCCCCTCTCTCTTTTTCCCTATATCTGGCCTGTTAGTATCAGATTCTCTAAGCCCTCCTTTCTCATTGCATGTCCCAGGAACTTTAGCTGTTTTTTCCTGATGCTCTGTATTACATGTAAATAAAATTCACCATTTATTAATGACTAAAACTATAGCCGAAAACGTTCGGAGAAACAGAACATTTGGACAATTCCAATGTAATTTTTGTTCCGAAAAGAAAAAAATCATAGTAACACATGAAAAATTATACAAAAAAACTTAATAGTAATACCTTCAATGAAACCTACATAAAAGAGAGATTGCTTTTCAAATGCACAATATATATATATATATATATATCCAGTTGAAGGCAACCAATAGTTTTAGAATTCCGGGTTCTCCGACATATATTTCTTAAAATAATGCTCAATACAACGTGTATTGTAGATCATAATATAATTATAATTAAATTTGTTTTTTATTTAAAATTAATTTAAATTGCAAGGCAGAAATGTCTATGCTTCCAGATTTTACCTCGTCATCAAGCAACGTTGACTCATTGTTGTGAAAATGATTTACATTTGCATGTAGAAAACAATCCGCTTAATATGGAGGAGGAAGACAGAAAAATTTAGATTTTATGTGTGTCTTTAACTTAACTAATCAGAATGAATTTCGACTTTTAAATTTGAAAATATAGGTTATATCTTTGGAAAATATCGGGTTTCTTCTTTCAGTTTTAACGGAATAGTTTCAGTCTGTTGAGCCACGGGCTAGGCAGCTCTTTTTAGGGGTGATGTCTCCATTATTGTTACAAGAATATTGTCTTAGCTTTCTCTGTATCCCTAAATTTTTTAAAAACAAAAAGGAAAGAAAGAAAACATTTCTCATTTCTGATTTGATTTAAAGGGACCTTTGAGTATGATTATACTATTTTTTATTTCAGTTCAGAGTGCATTTTTTTTCACAATTTTTATAAACTCTTATTTTGTAAAATTTTTAATATCTGTTTAATTGATATTAGATGATAATACAAAGCAAATTATAGGATATATGTAAGTTAATCGATATTCTTTTATGAAAAATTTTCAACTATATTCTAAGCTGACATTTTGCAATCTTTACACACAACATTTATTTAATTACGTTTATTTAATAGATTTCTATTCTTAAGAAACATAATAAAATCTAGTTTTTCATATAGACTACGGGGCCTGAGTCGTTTACAGACTTACTTATTCCGGCTTTTTTTTTCATTTTCCATTTTATTGTGGAAGTTTTATTGTTTTTTTTTTTGTTGTTTTTTTTTGTTTTTCTTTTAGATAGCAAAATATTTCGATAGGGATGTTTTGTTTTTGTACTTATTATTTTAAATGAAGAAGTGTGTTGATAAAATCTTTTTTTAGCAAATTTGGAGTACTACCACTATAAATCTTTATATTACAAGGGTTTTCAGTAAAATAAATAGTACATTGATAAGCAATAGATTCTCTAAGGCACTTGTTTTCCAAAGAACACTCTATAAGGTTTCTACTATTACATTTATTACTGCCTAATTATTGACTTCAATTTTCGAATGATTCTTATTTTCAATTAGGTTTAAATATTAATTTAAAATATTTTTATTATGATTAAAAGATAATGTATGAAATAGAGCATAGGCACATTATAGAGTAAGTTAAACTGACTGTATAGACTACCTATGCTTTATTTCTACCATAGAAAATCCCACAGTAATAAAATTTTATATCGGTTGCACCAAAAATCCTTTTAAAAATAGCCATTATTTTTACACATTATCTTTTAATAATAAAACCGCAATAGCACATTACTTTTGTACTTACTATTGGGAAATTAACTAATGTCAACAAAACCCCTACCTTAAAATAGAAAATATAAAAAGATAGAACTTGTAAATCTTTACATGAGCCCTGTTTTCTATGTTTACAGGAAAAATTACAAATTATAAAATTTCCAAAACTACACTTGTTCAATAAACGTAGCAAAGTAACTTTCATTTGTCATCATCGTCTAAAATACACCCTAAAGTATACTTGATTTTTCCTAATATAATATAAGTAGACATCTATAATTTATCTTCTAGCATAAATTAATTGATTAATTAATTTGTTTTAGTTTAACGAAGATACGCAATAACTATTCAGACTTGTTAAATGATACATTATGTATCATTCAATTTATTTTATCACTGGCATAGAAAATGTCTGGGTCTCAAGTCATTTCAAGTTCCTACCAACCCTCTTTAACCTTACAATCCAATTTCTTCTATCCATCTGGCTTTCAAATGGTTTATTGAGACAAACTCTTCAAAAATCTCTCCCCGCTTAATTGTCTGGATATGTTAAAATTTGTGTTGTTTTTAAGCTTCTATATATGTTATGATTCCTAACAGCAAAAAATATTTCACTGTCTGATAAGGTGCTAATAAGATATTACCGAAGCACAACGGCTCTCGTAATGCAGTAAACTATGTTGCTATAAACCTATAATGAAAATATTACTATATATAATGCACTACTAAGTATCGAGGACTCTTAATAAAGTAAATCACTACAAACAGTGGACTGTCAACCCATTAGTTTGTACTACTTTTTTATAATCGTGTCGCCCCAAGCAAGGCATTTAACTGACACTGTTGTGCAGGGGGTTACATAGGAAGAAAGTTATGAGAGAGAGTGACAGGTTATACGGGGTGCCAGGAAGAGGGTACGAGAAGTATGAGAATACTGATGAGAGTCGGGTGGATGGAGAAAAGAGCATGAGAGAGAGGAAGCAAGTTAGTGAGATAGGAGATGACTATTGACTTTACATTTGAATTCTTGAAGATTGTAACTGTCGGGAAAGCAAGTAAACGGAAGGGAATTCCACAGGCGG
The DNA here is from genome assembly GCA_037127315.1 of Ascarosepion bandense. Taxonomy (NCBI): domain Eukaryota; kingdom Metazoa; phylum Mollusca; class Cephalopoda; order Sepiida; family Sepiidae; genus Ascarosepion; species Ascarosepion bandense. The sequence goes on along the minus strand of JBBBDQ010001050.1, from coordinate 212,424 downwards.
GAAATGCGAGAAAAGAAGTTGCTGGAGTCGAATTTGCGTTTACAATTTATTGGTTTCACAGTAAAAGGGTGGGACCTAGTTGCTAATCTTGTAGCTCGAGCAAATTCATGTATGGGTGGGTACCAGTGAGCTAAGTTCATCTGAGCAGAAGCCATGAAAGTATTTTGTAGAAGAGACACAGGGAAGCCACATTGCGCCGGTGAGAAAGTGACTGTATCCGAGCTGCAAAGTCGGGATCGATTACATTACAGATTCTTCATTGGATCTTGTCAAGAACCCCTAGGTGGATAGCAGTAGTACCCAAACAGATATTGCAGCAGTATTCAATGCACGGGTGGATGATATATTTGTATATGTGCAGGATTGTTATAAATGGGAAAAAAACTTCCTGGCCCTGCACAGAAAACCGACCTTCTTTGCAGCGGATTTAGCTATGGATTCCATGTAGTCATTCCATTTGATGTCTGTTGTGAGAGTTAACTCGAGGAGGCGCAGTCTTTTACTTTCAGAGAGACTAGCCTGATCCATGTTAATGGGGTGGTGGGTAGGAGCGATTGTCTGTGGTAGTTAACAGATAGCAGCTTCGTTTGGGAAGCATTAAAATTCACGAGCCATTTCTTACTCCAGTCCACCACGGATTGGAGGTTCTTTTCAAGCTCAGCAGCGAGGTTTGCTTTGTCAGCCTCGGCAGATTGTTGATCGAGGCAAGAGTAAACCATAGACTGATATGAAATATACGAGTAAAGTGTGTAAGACACAATTCCCGAAGATTATTTGGATGTTTAAAACTTATTTATTTTGTTGTGAAAGTTTCGTTATCAAAACGAGCATTCTCAAAACAACTGGAAAAGTTATTGGAAAATAATCGTTACCTGCGGTTATTTTGAAACATTTTAACAGTTAATACGATACAAAAATGAAATATCACTGAACATATATATATATATATATATATATATGTGTGTGTGTGTGTGTGTGTGTGTGTGTGTGTGTTGTGATTTTTATAGGAAAAAACGAAAGTTACATTGGGAAAATAATGTTCATATATCTAAAGAAAATTTTAAGTGTAATCAAATAAGTAATCAATAAAAGGATATGCGTTGTGGCGAGAAATCGGGGAACCGAGTTCGAATTCCAGTTGAATTCCTTGCATTCACTTACGCGCAAATACCCTTGGGAAAGGTATTAATCCGTCTCCTCCTTCCAGTTATGGGTTAAATAAGAAGGACAGATTGTGTTCTATAGCCTTGGTCGGCAACCAGTCTACCGCAGAAAGCAATGGCAACCTACTGCGGGATAATCTTCTGCCCAGTCAGTCATGTCTCTTTCGAGACATGATCGCCCAAGCTTATATCGCGCATGGCACTTAACTGACTGACTGAATCAATAAAAAAAATCAACTTCTAATAAAAGTATAGAATTTTAATCTTATAATTATTATTTTTATTTGTTTTTAGATGCTTAGCCAGCATTTAATTTAATAATATTTTATTTACCCCGTATGCGGCGGAAAGCAAACGAATCCGCTCAAAATTTTATTATCGTTAACTGTGAAAAGCGGATTTCTTCTAAAAAGCGGATTTCTTCTAAAAAGCGGATTTTCTTCTAAAAAGCGGATTTTCTTCTAAAAAGAAAAAGAACTCCGCTGATACTGCGAGCAGCAAATTTTTGGGGTGGATAATTAACAAAATTATGGGAATGACTATGAAATTTAATTACACAATGAAAGGGTTATGAACTTAGCTAGAAAAGGTGATTTTTTTTAATCATATCACCCTGAGCAAGGCGGTAACGCCACTGATGTGCAGGGGGCTACGTAAGAGTGAAAAGATTAGAAAAGAGAAAGCCGGAAACCACATGCTAAACAGGGAACAAGGGATAAGCCTCTACACCTGTTCAATAGACGAGGGTGAAGTGTGAACCGGGCGATAGTTTAGTCTATCTACTCCAATTGGAAAAAAATAAAATAAAATAAAAATAAAAAAATAAAAGAGTGAAAAGATTGGAAAAAGAAAGCTGGAAATCATATCCTAAACAGGGAATAAGGGATGAGCCTCTTCACCTGTTCAATAGACGTGGGTGGAGTGTGAACCGGGCGATAGTTTAGTTTATCTACTCCAATTGAAAAAAAAAAAGTTAAATGATTGGAAAAGAGAAAGCCGGAAAGTGTTATAAATCCTACTTTTTGGCGTTTTTAAACCGAAAAGATTATCTGTATACGGGAAAATAGTACACAATGTACACCTGATTTATGTATTTCAGTTATTGTATATATCACAAGTTTTTGCAGCATGTTGACGCCTATTGAAATCCTCACAGTATTTAATATTATTATCGTTAACATTTTTGTCGAGATTGACTAACGCTACGTTTCGTTCAATTTCGTAAACCAACTGAGAAAATTTGAATAAAGTGATTTGTTTGGAAAAATATTTTCAGTTCGCAGTTTAATAATTTCTTTAATTTTAGAAGTCTTCATGATAAACAATTTTTTCTCCTCTATAACAGCAAAGAATTTGTAGGATTTCTTACACCTGAGCCTTGTAGGAGCCTTGGTAAATTGGCCTGGTAAATTGGCCTTGTGTAAAACGCATTCAAAGTCTCCACAATTGAAATATCAGAAGGTTGAAGGTTGAATGCCGAAATGTGTAAGGATAAAATATTTCATTTGTACATTAAAGCAAAAATTTAAGAACTTGTAAGAAAACAAATGTAACTGAAATTGTGAGAAGAAAAATATTCATAGAGAAAATGCATGTAGTTTCGTAGTTAAAATTGTTCAAAGAGAAATGTAAGTATCTAAAATGTCCACAGAAGTTTAAAGTTCATTGTTCGATAGTAGCAGAATGTAAAGTCTTATGTCCCTTCCCCTTTTTGGTAGGTTGGCGACAGGGTGAGAGAGAAGGTAAAACAAATAAAGAAATTGTATTTTGCGCGTCCTGTTGTTGTTATTGTTGTTGTTGTTGTTGCTGCTGCTGCTGTTGTTTTCTTTGGCGACGTGAAATAAAAACGAAGAAAAGGAAAATCGGAAGAAAAGATCAAATGAATCTGTGACGCGACTTTACGTCCGGATTGGCTTCTTGAGATTTCTTTTGTTACATTGCCACAAGGTCTGTTAGCTAACTGCTCCCATGTTGGATTGATTTTGACCGATCACAGACCGTCGTTTAAATAGTGAAGTTTCTCATGTCCCCGGCTCCAGCGGGCATTTTCTTCTTTAGGTGCGAAAAAAATTTGACTAACGTCATATATCAATTTTCGATTTCCTATTCCATTAGGATCCAGAATTTTGCTTTACACAGAGACTTGTGAAATTTGCTTTGGTTTGGAGTTTTCCAAAATGTTTTTAATCGTTTTGATCCACTTTTGAGGGTGTGCAATTTTACTTTGTGTGTTTTAGTTGATAGATGATATAGGATTTGTGGTACAGTGTTTATCGGCTCGGAACGAGAAACCGGGTAGCCGAGTTCGAATTCCAGTTGAATCCATTGAATTCACTTACGCGCAAATACCCTTGGGAAAGGTATTAATCCGTCTATTCCTTCCAGTTATGGGTTAAATAACAGGACAGATTGGGTTCTATAGCCTTGGTCGGCAACCAGTCTACCGCAGAAAGCAATGGCAACCTACTGCGGGATAATCTTCTGCCCAGTCAGTCATGTCTCTTTCGAGACATGATCGCCCAAGCGTGTATCACGTATGGCACTTAACTGACTGAATGAATTTAATAGTTAAAAATAATTAAAATTTCTACTGGGCATAAAGTGGGGGATCTGTTTTATATTGTTAATACGCAATAAACTGATCCCCCACTAATTATACTTAATATAATGATGTAATTTAATTCGATCTCTTCTATCTCCAACCATGATTTAAATAACAGGACAGATTGGGTTCTATAGCCTTGGTCGGCAATCAGTCTACCGCAGAAAGCAATGGCAACCTACTGCGGGATAATCTTCTGACCAGTCAGTCATGTCTCTTTCGAGACATGATCACCCAAGCGTGTATCACGTATGGCACTTTAACTGACTGATCGTAAATATGCAACATACAATTGGCCATGCGTAAATATTTCTTTCTGGAGACATATTGCAATTTTATTTTTAAACGTTTAGCCATATGATTTGTTTAGTCATATGATTTGTTTATAGTTTTCACAAGCGCAGGGCGAACTGCTAAATAGATTCTTGTATAAAAATAATTAAAGAAAAGGTGCGCAAAAAAGCAGTACTGTGTTTTTATTGAATGAGTATTTATTAAGGTGATAAAATAAATTGTCTTGAAAATAATTAGAGTATTTTGTATGTTAAATATTTATTATTAAATTTTAATTATTATTTTAATTAAAAAAATGATGAAAATTGATTGTACTAAGCTAATCAAACCAACTGTACACTATAACCTTTTTGCAATTCTCCTCAAATCGATTTCCGTCGGTCAATATATGTCTATTTTAGAGGGTGTGACTGATGAACGGACGAACAGAAGTCAAAGTATTTTATAAGTAGATGTCATGACACGTGAGCAATAATGTCTCTCCAGTTTCTCTTTCAATTTTGTCATCTGAATTGTCATTAAGAAAGTGAGAAGAGGGCTCTCCTCTTCTCCCCTTCACACTTTTGTATTCAGAATAGTCTATCTCCTAGACTAAGTGCCATCTAAGTCGAGAGAGCCGAGTCTACCCTTCTATTTTATCTAAAGTTGTGATAAGAAGACATATCCATGCCTGTTCTCGAAGTGCCAAGTGAACGGAACAGTTGAACTTGGTTCGCAGATTTCATGATCAGCGACGACAAAGTTACGGTTATCTCAGTACACATCTGCATCTTGATGGTAACCAGAACGTATTCGTGTGCATACAGACGTACTTATTGGCACGCACTTAACTCTCCATGCGGCCTAAAATAGTTGTTAAGTTTCCCATAACAGAGGATTAATCTCAACGACTGCGGCAAACAGAGCGTTTCAAACAGGAAGTCGACATATGTACTTGGATCTTATAAGCACTAAGATTTTCAGACGAGAGAAGACGATAGTTTACAAACATTACCAACTTTCAGGACGTGTACGCATCAGGTACAAATAGACACGCGATTCCCAACCTCACACCGATGAATCAGAAGTTATTGTAGGCATCAGGAACTCAGTCATCAGCTTTATTGTTTAGAACGATATTAAACAACAAACCTACTTTACAACAAAGCCAACAAAGGTTGTTGTTGGCAATATATATATATATATATATATATATATATATATATATATAATAATAATAATAATAATATTTATTAATAAATTATAACATTGATATGTTATAATATCACTACAAAAGTAGCTATTTTGTTTCGACACTTTTTGTGTCTTTTCAAGTGATGTTGTTATTTCAAATGAACGATTCAGATGAAGGATTCATTTGAAATAACAACATCACTTGAAAAGACACAAAAAGTGTCGAAACAAAATAGCTACTTTTGTAGTGATATTATAACATGTCAATGTTATAATTTATTAATAAATATTATTATTATTATTATTATTAGCTCTACTTTGTATTGAGCACTTTTTTAAAAATAGTGTTTCTTTGGATGGGGAATATTATTCCACCCATACTTGGTTATATATATATATATATATATATATATATATATATATATATATATATATATATTACTTGTGTATTTGGGAAACAATCTCTCTTTTATGCAGGTTTCATTTAAAATGACAGACATGGCATTATCATTACGTTTTTTATACAATTTTTCATGCGTTCGTATAATTTTTTTTTTCGAAACTGAAGTTATATAAGAATTGTACAAAGCTTTTCTACTTTCGAGCTCTTTCGGCTATACTTTTAGCCATTGCGAAGAATTAATTTTGTTTTACTTATGAATAAACATGTGTAAAATTTATACATATAAAGTCTTGTGTATGTTAAGTTCCGAACACAGTAAGCACATTGTCACCGTGTTCATAACTGATGTGTTACTGAAGTATAGGATTTCTCTTGTTTGTTAGTAATACATCCATTATTTTTCATCTTCTTTTGCATGTGGATGATGTATTATGTATGTATTATTAATGAGGAAACAAGGATATATATATAAATATATAGAGAAAATTTATTTAGAATATATAACATACATCTGTCATAATATGACTACAAAAGTTGTTATTTTGTTTCGAGACTCTTTATGAATTATCAAGTGCTCTTCATAAGATACAAGTAGTATCGAAACAAAATGGCCACTCTTGTAATGATATTATATATTTATATTATGAAATCTAAATAAATATTATTTGCTCTACATTGTATTAAGCACATATTTTAATAATAGTGTTTTTTGGATACGGAATTTTATTCCATCCATACCTATTTTAATGATGCTTAGTGCCAAATCTCCTGAATTCTTTTACTTGTAAAAATGCAGTGGAAATGCTATGGATATTGACTAGGAACGACAAATCGGGGAGCCGAGTTCGAATTCCAGTAAAATTCTTTGCATTCGTTTACGCACAAATACACTTGAGAAAGGTATTAATCCGTCTCAGTTATGGATTAAATAATAGGAAAGATTGAGTTCTATAGCCTTGGCTGTTAACCAGTCTACCGCAGAAAACAATAGCAACCTACTGCGGGATAATCCTCTGCCAAGTCAGTCATATCTCTTTCGAGAAATGATCGCCTAAAGCGTGTATCACGTATGGCACTTAACTGACTGACTTGTAGAAAAGCATTTTAGGCAAGCAGGTTTTTTATCATAAAGTGCTCGATGTCAATCTAATACTAGAGCGGTAATAGAATTTAGGTAGAGAAGATTGTCACTTAGCTGAGCAGTGTTATATCAGTCAAGTCGACTTCAAATTTTCGTGAAGGCATTATTAGGATGTCCTCCTTCTTCTGGTTTTTTTGTTCTTCCTGCAGGAAAAACTAAAACCCTGAAGAGTGAAGACACTACAACAATTCCTTCACGAAACTTCGAAGTCGGTATGACTCTGTTCAGCTAAGTGACAATCTTCTCCTCATTTATTATAATTATATATATGTATGTGTGTGTGTGTGTGTGAGTGAGTGTCTCTCTGTGTGTGTAAATGTATGGATGTAAATAAGTATACATATGTGTATACACGCAGGCACACACTCATATATAAATATTTATCAGGTGTTAATAGAACAGTGCACAACGAAATAAAGCAAAGCTATTAAGTATATATTAATTAATATACATATTATACTACGTCTAAAGCATGACTTGGAGTTTCATACACAACGCATTCATCAGGTGCATATTATGAACTCATAATTTATCTATAATAACAATTCTTGAAAATTTAGGCCGGAAGACAAAAAATAAATACACTTTTTAATAAATAAACTGAGTGTCTACTCAAATACAACTATCCACTAAAAATAATGTTTAAAGTGATTTGTCGGATTTTTTTTTCTTTTAATCGCATTACCCCGAGCAAGGCGGTAACACCACTGATGTGCAGGGGGCTACGTAATAGTGAAAAGATCGGAAAAGAGAAAGCCGGAAACCATATCCTAAACAGGGAACAAGGGATAAGCCTCTTAACCTGTTCAATAGACATGGGTGGAGTGTGAAATTACAAAATATACACCGATAAAGTGTTTCTTCGTATTTTGGAGAGTGGACTGTGAAAGAAAGAAAGAAAGAAAGAAAGAAAGAAAGAAAGAAAGAATTCACAGGGAGGTTTAGGAACGGAAAAGAAAGAAACAAATAAAAAGAGAAGAAAGAAAAAGAAAACAATATAAGAAAGAGATGAAAGAAAAATGAAGGAACGATTAAAGGGAAAAGACAAAATTGAAGGAAATGAAAAAGAAAGAAAATGTTGATAAGAGAATGTCAGTTTTGAAAAATTTTAAGAATTCTAAGAGAACAAAAGAACCAAAAAACAAAAGAGGTATGAATAAAGTATAACTGACTGTGAACAGAAAAAAGAAATAATTTACATGAAAGAGAGAAATAAAAAAAGAAAGAAACAACGAATTAAACAAATAGCAGAAGAGGCAAATAAAGAAACAGTATAAGAAATAGACAGGGGGAGTAACTATATAGTTATAAAAGAAAGAAAGAAAGAAAGAAAGAAAGGAAGAAAGAATATTAATGGCAGGCCAGAAAGACAGATTAAAAGAAAGAAAGAAAGAAAGAAAGAAAGAAAGAAAGAAAGAAAGAAAGAAAGAAAGAAAGAAATATTAATGGCAGGCCAGAAAGACAGATTAAAAGAAAGAAAGAAAGAAAGAAAGAAAGAAAGAATTAACAAGAAAGAGAGTAAGAAGAAACAAACAACTAATATAACAAAGAGAGAGAGAGAAAAAGTATTGCGTGCGAAACAGACGGAGGGTGTCACAGTATAGGTACATTAGAAAGAGAGAAAGAAAGAAAGAGTTTACAGGAAAGAGTGTAAAAAGAAAGAAACGACAAATAAAACAAAGAGGTGAGAAAAAACCCAAAAAAACAATACAACAGACAGAGAGGTTGCTATATAGCTATAAAAGAAAGAAAGAAAGAAAGAAAGAGTTTGCAGGAAAGAGTGTAAAAAGAAAGAAACGACGAATAAAACAGAGGTGAGAAAAATAACTAAAAAAAACAATACAACAGAGAGAGAGGTTGCTATATAGCTATAAAAGAAAGAAATAAAGAAAGAAAGAAAGAAAGAAAGAAAAAGAAAGAAAGAAAACAACGCCCAAAGGAGAATGACATAAACCTCGTCCGGAAAATCTATTACAGTTACTTTCGTCATCTTCCCGACTGCCAACTCCGTTCGTCAGGCTCATTAACATTAAAGAGCAACATTATCGTTATCCCAGAAAGGACCACCACTTTCTTCCTGTTCTGATACCGGCTCTCTTTCTTTGCCTTCCTCCGTTCTTCGTCCTTCTCCACCCGCACTGTCGTATATTATTATCCTGAATGGCAAGCATCGTTAGTAACCAGACACCCCTTATCGCTGTTATAGACATATAAATCTGAGTATGATTGAAGCTTTCCAAAAGACACATCGACTCTTTTATCTTCTATCAAATGCTTATCTTCCCTGCCTCTCTCTCTCTCTCCCTCCCTCTCTCTCTCTCTCTCTCTCTCTCTCTCTCTCTCTCGTTTCTTTGTTCGAAAAGCTTACTGAATCAGTCAGTTAAGTACTATATGTGATACACGCTTGGGCGATTTTGTCTCGAAAGAAACATGAATGACCGGGCAGGTTTTCCTGCAGTAGGTTGCCATTACTTTCTGCGGTAGACTGTTTGCCAACCAAGGCTATAGAGCTCAATCCATCTTGTTTCTGGAGGGAGAAGATGGATTATTACCTCTCCCAAGGGTATTTGAGCGTAAGTGAGTGCCATTAATTTAAATGAAATTCGAACTCGGCTCCCCGATTTCTCTTTCCGAGCCGATATCCATGGCACAATAACGCACACCGAATACCTCTTCATATTCTTTTTTTATGCCGCCTTCATTCAGGATGTTTAAAATCATGGATCTCCACAATTTCCTATCATTTGTAGCTCAAGGCAATGTTTGCCGCCCTCACTATCCCATCTCGTTCTCCTTTCTGTCATCCATTTAACGCAAGATTAAATGGATGACATCATAGTTACATCGGTTACCTTTTAACTTTGCCTTTCCTGATTTCTTTATGCCATGTGAGTGTCAACTTTTCCAAGTTCTCTTTCTTTATTATATGGACTAGAAATGTCAACTCTCTTTCTGATGCAATGGACAAGCGCACCAAGCTTTTCTTTTATTCCATAGCATACTTGGGCTTAGGTCAATATCTTGTTGAAACATCAGTTCCTGTTCGACCGCCAAAGTTAAGTGTCTGTTTAGTACCTAGATGGGTGATCACTTGGGATTAGTAAAGGCTGTCAGCTTGGATGTGCGGGTGGTGTAATGGATAAACGAAATTGAATTGGAAATAAGAGAGTCGGGTCCATTTATTCATTTACAAGCAAGTTGTGGTGCAGTGGATATCGACTCGGAACGACAAATCGGGAAGTCAATTTCGAATCCCAGTTGAATTCCTTGCATTCACTTACGCACAAATACCCTTGGGAAAGATACTAAACGGTCTCTTTCGTCCAGTTATGTGTTAAATAATAGGACAGATTGGGTTCTGTCGCCTTGGCTGGCAACTAGTCTACCGCAGAAAGCAATGGCAACCTACTGCCCAGTCAGTCATATCACTTTGGAGACATGATCGCCCAAAGCCTGTATCACGTATGATACTTAACTGACTGACCCTTGGGAAAATTATGAATCAACCTATTCTCTACAAGTATGGGTTAATTAGTAGGACTTTTATCAGTAAATTATTATTATCTGCAAAAAGTGCTTACAATCTAAAAATAGTTTCTGGCATTAAATAACCCGAAAAAGAATTAGAAACAGATAATTAAAGCTGAAATTTCTTGGGCACATAATGAGAAAATGTGACACTCACAGGACATATCGAAGACAAAGTGAACAAATGAAGGCAGCAGAAAACTTACTTGACGAGCTTGTGGGAAGAGGTGGCAGAACAAGCTGTTGGAGACTTGGCAAAGTGACAAACATTGCTAAGGGTTACTGTGGAGAGTCATAATCGCCCACATCCTGAAGGGACACGGGACATGGAAGAATCATTAGCAATACAGAAGGAAAATAAAATGTCTTTAGATGCTTTCTTCAGTCTGCTTTCTTGGAATATTTTTATCATGTTCGAATGAATTGTCCACATCACAATTCAAGTTCAAACAGAGCGTGCTTAACTTGGATCTGCTGAATGTGCCAATCCTTTAAATATGACGCACTCTTCTCTCATTGGTTGATTTTCTTCACGTTTCGTAACCCATATTCATGTCTCTCTTGCTGACTCATGTCAAAACAAACGGATAATCCTCCCAAGAGAGACGGTCCGCATTTTGCCTAATAGGATTTTAGGGAGTGGGGATATCTTTTTTTAGTCTCCTGAAGGAAGGGATGTGTTGTGGCTTTAGTCAAGGCCAACACGGACAGTGGAAACAGTCTTAGATTCCTAAAAAAACTTGAAAGTTTCCCGATTGCACCTATCCCTCTCCGGCCTTTCAAGCCCAACCCATTCATAACATGCAACGCTCTAATAACTAACAGCTGATCGATATTCATCATGAGTGTCTTTCGGTAAATTTAGGGACTGGGCTTTAGAAAATGCTGGGAAGGGATAATCAAAGAAGTATTTAGATGGGTGGATGTGGGTGGGGATTTGTCTAAATAAGAGTGATGGTGTAAATAAATATGAAGCATGCTACAATGAGCAGCAGATTTATAATGTATAATGTTCGATCAATTTGCTTAATAGCCACCACTGAATTGAGTGCCTTAACAAAAAAGCAGATTATATTTTTAACCGATTTCACTCATGAAAGGCAGTAAAGCCACTAAGACACAACTTGTGGAAGAATTAGAAAAGAGAAACATTAAAAATAGTTGGGAAGAGTGAAGTGTTATCAGGAGGACAGTAGATAGCGATTGACATTGCATTTAAATTTTAAAGTTTAAAGTTGACTGGAAATCATGGGGCCGGAAGAGAGTTCCACAAGAAGAGTGCGAGAAAAAGAAACTGTTACCATAGAACTTACGGTTACATCTGGCCAGCTCAACTGTAAATTGCTGAGATCTCGACGCCAGTCTAGTGTCCGCGCTTACATTAATCAAATCTAAGAGCCACAGTAAAAAGCTCATCCGAAAAATTACTAAGAAAGTATTTATAGCAAAGACACAAGATGGGAAAACTTTACGGCAGTGGAAAATTGACTCAAGCCGAGTCACCAGATCAAGACCGACAATATTGCTGATTTTTCTTCGGATTTTCTCAAATAATTATTCTGTAGAATTAACTGCGTGTTTTATTATTTATTGATATATGCACGTACACACACACACACACACACACACACACACACACACACACACACACACACACATATATATATATATATATATATATATACATACGGAAATTAACGAATTTTAACGAAACTTGGTTATAAACAACCGACAATTTGAAATGAATTGTTTGAACATTATTTTTTATCGATACTCGTATTTAAGTTTTAAGTAGATATTCTGTTTTTTAATTAAACAGTATTATATATTTATATCTACCGGCCTGATTATTTACGATAAATTGTTATTACGAAAATGTGTGCTATTCGGCAAGATTCGAACCTGCGATAAAAACCTCGTTTAGACTGGAGGCTATTCGTGGTCGAGAGGTCTAAGACGTTGCCAGATCAAATGGTAGCTTCCCCTATGTAAATAGGGGTCTCAGGTTCGAATCCTGCCGAATAGCACAGATTTTTGTAATAACAATTTATCATAAATAATCAGGCCGGAAGATATAAATATATAATACTGTTTAATTAAAAAACAGAATATCTACTTAAATACGAGTATCGATAAAAAATAATGTTCAAACAATTCATATATATATAGTCATCCGCAGACAGATCTGTTTCGCTGTATCACAGCTCATCAGTACGGTTAGACTCCGATTGTTTTTTAACCCAGGATTGAAACCCGCCGTCAGTCGGCCATTCTTCCTCGGGGCTATAGGCGTTCGGTAGAAGAAGGCAGACATTTTTGCGCGTATATTATCATTATATATATATGTGTGTGTGTGTGTAAATAATTTCTTTTTATTTCAATTTAATTTCACATTGCAACACGGAAATTTCTGTTTCGAGATTTTGCCTCCTCATCAGACAATGCTGACTCATTGTTAAGAGAACGATTTACATTTGAATGTAGAAAACAAGGCGCTTGTTATTTATAAAGTTAATATGGAGCTGAGAAGACAGAGATGTCTGGTTACTAGATTGTCATCTTTAAGCCAGAAATGTGTGTGTGTGTGTGTGTGTGTGTGTATGTGTGTGAGTGCGCGCGCGCGCGTGTAAATAATGTATATTTGGGCAGGAACCTTTCTTTTAACGTGTTTCGACAAGAAAAATTTTATTCATTTTTTATTTCGTTTTTCCAACATTCTAAAATGTTTCTGTTTCATGTGAGTGAAGAAATACAAAAAATTGTCCGTTGTTCCAAGCGCTTTCAGCCACTTCTTTAGTTATTTTAAAGGTTTTTTCTTAGTTGTTATTAATTTATTTTCATGTTTGACTGTTTAAGATGTAGTTTTTGTGTTGTTTCAATAGTTTATTGAGCGCTAAATGAGTTCAGAGCGGCTGAAATTCGAGTTGGCGTCTTTCTTTCAAAAAACAAACAAAACAAATTGCAGCCCACCATTTCCGCTATTGAATAAGGTGATATTTATACTAAATACCAGATGTTTTATGTAAAAGGCTTCCATCACAGCGAAATGCTCTCGGTAATGGGAACTATAGAGGAAGGTAGTGTTATCGGACACGGAAAGGAAACTACAAGACCTCCTACAGAAGGTATCGTTGGAGAGCGACAAAAAAAGGACTTAAAGACTTTAAGAAAACCGAATGCATGGTCATCAGCAAAAGATGCAACCCAAAATGCCAAATACAGGTGGGAGATACCAGAATCAAGCAAGTACAAAAATTTAGGAAGTGTTCTAACAGGAGATGGAAAGTACGACACAGAGATCCGAAGACGAATTGGCATGGCAAAGGACGCGTTCCAGAATCTGAGTAAAGTACTAACACACAGGAAAATTTCACTAGAAACAAAGAAAAAAGTGCTGGATTGCTATGTGATGTCACTTTTTCAATACGGCAGTGAATGCTGGACAATATCATCGAAAATGAGGACAAAACTTGAAGCAGCAGAAATGTGGTTCTAGAGAACGATGCTGCGAATATCGTGTACCGAGCATGCAAGCAACGATGAGGTGTTGGAAAGAATGGCAAAAAAAAACGAAATTAATACTGAGCATCAGGAAGAGACGACTGAAGTTCCTGGGACATGCAATAAGGAAGGAGAGCTTGGAGAATCTGATACTGACTGACCAGATAGAAGGAAAAAGAGACAGAGGAAGGCAGCGAATAACATAATTGCAAAGCCTGATCATTTGGATGACGGAACGGGGATTGCGAGGTGTAACAGGAGAAAACATACTAAGAGCCACAAGGAATAGGGAGACGTGGAGAGCCATGATCGTCTACGTCCTGAAGGGACAGGGCACATAGAAGAAGAAGTGTTATGGGATGGTGTAAATTGTGGTTGATTGAGGACCTTTTTTGGACACTTTGGTTAGATCAGTGACACAGTGAGGCGTCTACTCGAGAAGGTAGTGACATGACTAATATTGGCGAAATCTGTCCCGCTCGTATTTATCGTACATCTGGTTGAAATAAAAGATGTTGATGTTTCGTTTTAAGATATTTTTATTACTAGTGTCATGTATTTTTATAAGAACAATTTTATTTGTTTATCGATGATGTAATTTGGAAAATTATTGTTGACTAATGTTTTATGTGTTTAATTCACTCAGAAGTATTTTTGGGAAAGAAGAATTTAGGTGTGCTCTATTCAGGAAGTTTTACATTCTTGATATTTTATATCTTTCAGAGTATTGGTTATGATAGCTTAACAAACTAGAGTCCGTACTGGTAGGATATTTTAAAAGTAACTGGTAAATCCACTGGATTTTTAATTCAAGGAATGGGATTTTATTATCAACCATGGGAGAATTTTAGTGGGGGAAGTTAGTATTTGATTTATAATTTCGTCTTTATTTCATTTTATTTTTTTTTATCAAAACAAAATTTAAAAAAATATACAAAGACGCCAACTCGAATTTCAGCTACGCTGAACCCGACAAGCACAGAATAAACGCAACTGCTATTGGAACAACCAAACATGGAAAGAAATTAATTTTACATGAACAGAAACTTATTGAAAATAGATCAAATGGCTGAAAACGCTTGGGATAAGGTTCAATACGGACAATTTTTGCACTCAGTCAGTCCTAGCTAAGAGAAAAATGTGCAATTGTTGGAAAAATTAAATAAAAATTGATTATATTTTTCTTGTCAGTCATTCAACGAAACATGTTTAAAAAAAAGCTTGCTGTCCAAATGTACATGCAAACTTAGAAAACAAACTTTAACGGGCTAATATTTTTTTTTTAATCATTTAAGTTTATATTGGCATAAATTTATGGAGTGCATTCTTACAGAGTCTAAGTAGTTATTATTATCATTATATATAGTACTTATATATATATAAATATTATATATATATTGCTCCCTATAAACTTAAGTTTAGCTCTCACAGGAATATCCACCTTCTGGAAAACCTAATCTTATGCAAGAATTTTACCCCATAAATGGGTAAATTTTCTTTGAAAAATATTCTTTGAAAATATCCCCTATCCTTCCTTACATTCTTTCACCCGATCTCTCACTGATAAAATTATTGATTTTTTAAAGAGGCTGCGATGGAAGACCCACTTCTACCTAAACACGTCTCATAAACCAGGTAACACAAAAGGAATCTACCATCTGAAATCCCAAAGACCCCCACTCCGAACAACAAGCTGCTAGACCACTTCGAAAAGGATATGTTCAACTTAGTCAAAAAAATCCCGTTTAGAAAATCGTCAAATAAATTCTTACACAATGTTGATCAGGATATCAAAGAAATTAAAAAATCCCTGGACTTATGGATCAAAGCGGATAAACCCAAGAACATCTATAAAGTCAATAACTTTCGCTATCAGGAGCTCATCTCAAGGAAAATGACCAGTACTTATAAAGTTGATAGAGATTATGAGATTTTCTCTCAAAACAACCGAGAGGCGGCTGAATTTGCAAGTAAATTTAAGATTGAAGACAGAATGAGAAAAATCCACCTGAAAAATGCATACTTTTTAAAGACCACAAGCCCAACTTCGTTAATAAACTGCAAACGAGATTCTCCAAAACAGAATTAGGACATATCTCTAAAAATATAATTAAAAATGTAATTGACTTCATACAAGAATCTTCCGTTATCAACCCGTGGAATGATTCTGCAGATACAATTAAATAGTTTAAGAGGATTAAAAACAAAGATAGGGGGATCTTCATCCAATTTGATATTTTGGATTTCTACCCCTTCATATCAAAAAATCTATTGTTGGATGGTTTAAGTTTCGCAAAGAACTTTGTTACAATTACTGATGAATAATCCAAAACGATATTGACCTCTAGGACATCATTATTCAATAACAATTCTACGGGGTTAAAAAGTCACGGTAATAACATTGATGTTCCCATGGCATAAATAGCATATTTGGTAAGAATCTATATTCTAAGCACTCTTGGTAGAATAGTCGAAGCCAAACAAATCGGTCTGTACGGACTCCTTATTATCCCTAATAGTAATTGTTCCCTATCATATCGGATAGAAAAGAAAGTCATTAGGACTTTTAAATAGCCTGAATTTTGTTTATTTTTTAATCATTTCACCCCAACCAAGGCATTCCACTGCCACTATTGCGCATGGGGTTATATAGGGGAAGGTAAAGAGAAAGAGTGGTTAGATATAGGAAATGTCAGATGGAGGGTGATAGATGGGTAAGGATACTGAGGCTGAGGGTTGGGTAGATGGGAAGAGTGTTTGAAAAAATGGATGCGAGTTAGTGTGTTAGGAGGTGTCTATTGACCTTACATTTAAACTCCTGGAGTTTGTAGCCGTCGGGGAAGCAATCATGTGGAAGGGAATTCCACAGTCGGGAAGTGCGAGAAAAGAAACTGTTGGAGTAGAAATTGCGGTTACATTTTATCGGTTTCACTGTAAAAGGATGGGATCTAGTTGTTAATCTAGTATCTCGTGCAAATTCCTACCTAGGGGGCACCAGTGATCTACGTTCATCGGAGCAGAAGCCATGAAAGTATTTATAGAAGAGACACAGGGAAGCCACGTCGCGCCGGTGAGAGAGAGACTGCAGCCGGTCTTCCAAGTCGGTATCGATCACATTACAGACTCTCCGTTGTCAAGAACCCCGAGGAGAATAACAGGAGCACCCGACCAGATGTGGCAGCAGTATTCAATGCACGGGCGGATGGTAGATTTATATATGTGCAGGATAGATTCAGACGGAAAAAACTTCCGGGGTCTGCACAGAGAACCGATTTTATAGTAGCGGATTTAGCAATGGATTCGATATAGTCATTTCACTTGGGGTCCGCTGAAAGTGTGAGACCAAGGAGGCGTAGTATTTTACTCTCTGAGAGGCAAGCCTGCTAATGGGAGGTAGGTGCGATTGTCTATGATGGTTAATTGATAGCAGCTTCGTTTTAGCCATTTCTTACCCCAGTCCACTACGGATTGGAGGTCCTTTTCAAGCTCGGCTGCAAGGTTAGTTTTGTCGCCCACACCAGATTTTTTATGAAGACGAGAGTAAACTGTGGTGTCGTCGGCGTACATACCTACTTGGGATCTTATGGTATCAGGGAGATCATGAATGTAGAACAGAAAGAGTGTAGGACCTAGGATAGAGCCTCGAGGGACACCCGCGTTCGTATGGTAGTTCTGGGTGGCATGTAACGTTTACTACCACCTTCAATGTGCGGTTAGAGAGGAAAGACTGGATTAGGTCAAACAAATGTCCAGTTATACCATAGCTCCGCAGTTTGCATAGAAGGCCAGCATGCCAGACTCTATCTAACGCTTTAGAGATATCCAAGGCAACAGTTCGGGCTTCGCCAATCTTGTCGAGAGCCTGGTATATATACTTGGTGATGGTCGTTAGCATATCAGCAGTAGACCTAGTGAAGCGGAAACCATACTGCTTGTCCGAGAGGAGCCTGTGTGCTGTGAGATGCTGAACCACCTCAGCGTTGATAATGGCTTCGAACACTTTGCCGAAGATCGGAAGAAGGATGATAGGGCGGTAATTTGCGGGGTCCGAGGGTTCTCCAGTGTTTTTAAATATAGGAACTACAGCGGAAGATTTCCAACAGGCCGGAAAGCAGGAAGCAGATAGGCAGAAGTTGTAGAGCTTAGAAAGGACAGAGGTGAGTTCAGGGGCACATTTCTTTAAGACTATAAGCAATTAAACTAAGAAAGCAACAACAAATATTGCTTTGAAACTTTGCTAAACACGGAATGAAGAGGTGAAAATATTTTGAGAATACGCAAGGGATTTAAGATAGAAATTTCTTCCAAGCTAAAGATAGTAAACTTCTTAGATATTACTTTAAATTTGTCGAATAAAACATTTAAACCCTATAAATAAACAAATCAAAACAAGGAAGCCCTAACCTATATATAAATGTTTGTTCTAACCATCCCCAACAAATAAATAAACAGATTTCTGCCATAAAAAATGCTAGGATCAACAAATTATTTTCTAATTTGAAAATTTTCAAGGAAGATAAGACCCCTTACAATATCGCACTCAAGAAAGTGGCTTCAATCATGAATTTTTTAATTAAACAGTATTATATTTTTATATCTACCGGCCTGATTATTTACGATAAATTGTTATGTTCAAACAATTCATTTCAAATTGTCGGTTGTTTATAACCAAGTTTCGTTAAAATTCGTTAATTTCCGTAACATGTTTACATTTGTTGACATTACGATACATTTCAGAGCAGATATGATTGCTTGCGATGAATCGAAAATTGTGTTATATAGGCTTGATAAAAACCTTGTTTAGACTGGAGGCTATTCGTGGTCGAGAGATCTAAGACGTTGCCAGATCAAATGGTAGTTTTCCCTATGTTATTAAGTGTCGCAGGTTCAATGGCGCACATTTTCGTAATAACAATTTATCGTAAATAATCAGGCCGGTAGATATAAAAATATAATACTGTTTAATTAATAAAACAGAATGTCTACTAAAATACAAGTATCGATAAAAAATAATGTTCAAACAATTCATTTTATATATATATATATATTATCTGGGTAACAATCTTTCTGTTATGTATGTTTCATTAAAAAGGACTAACTATTATCATTAAAGTTTTCTATAATTTTCCATGTGTTCTTATGAAGTTTCTTTTTAGAACTCAAATTATATAAGAATTGTCCAAAAGTTTTGTATTTCTGAACGCTTATACTTTTAGTCATTTTCAAGAATTAATTTTGTTTTACCTGTAAATAAACATGTGAAAAGTTTATGTATATAGTGTCTAGTGCATGTTAAATTCCAAACACCGTAAGCAGATTCTAACCGTGTTCATAATTGATGTTATTAAGTTTCTTATTAGTAATGTCACCATTATTTCCAATCTTCTTTTTCACGTAGATGATGTCATTATGTATGTATTCTCAACAAGTATATCACGATTCCATTTTAAGACATATCGCGATCTTCCAGGATCTATCATTGATATAGTTGTTGACAATAAATATATAAGAGCGCTCGAAAATAAAAAAAAAATCTTTGGACAATTCTAATATAATTTGTGTTCTGAAAAAAATATCATAAGAACAAATGAAAAATCATATATATATACAATACATTATTGTCATCCGCAGCCGGATCTGTTTCGCTGTATCACAGCTCATCAATACGGTTAGACTCCGATTGCTACGCAACCCAGGCTCG
The DNA here is from genome assembly GCA_037127315.1 of Ascarosepion bandense. Lineage (NCBI taxonomy): Eukaryota > Metazoa > Mollusca > Cephalopoda > Sepiida > Sepiidae > Ascarosepion > Ascarosepion bandense. The sequence goes on along the minus strand of JBBBDQ010001050.1, from coordinate 192,918 downwards.
AAACCCGACCGATTTGGCGTTAGTCGGCTACTCTACACCTGGGACACGGGGCGTTCGGTAGAAGAAGGTAGTCCTTTTTAGTGCATATCATATTACGCGCCCAATAGCTAGAATGCTCAAATTCATTTTTACTGAATGAGCGATGCGTACACGCTAGAGTGGCTACTGTTTTTCAAAGTCTACCTTTCTCCTAGAGTGCTCAATCAGGGTGTGAGAGCATAATCTATCTATCTATCTATCTATCTATCTATCTATCTATCTATCTATCTATCTATCTATCTATCTACAGTAATAATAGAATACTGCAATTCAGTAGCTATAAAGTTTCGGTGTGAAAACACCATCATCAGGAAGCAAAATATGATCAGTTTATTTGGTAATATAGCTATTGGTTGTAGTATGCTATAATAATAATAATAATAATAATAATAATAATTGAATTCTCAGAACAGAATTATGGCCATTCATAACCTTGCCACCCCTGTGGTCCAATATAGTTTCAACATCTTGAACTGGACTATAAATGACATCAGACTAATGGATTCTAAAACAAGAAAACTTCTTTCTAAGCATAAGATGCATCATCCAAAGGCTGATGTAGACCGTCTGTACACACTCCGTAAAAAAGTTGGAAGAGGTCTTATTTAGCTAGAATTGTCATACAAGACAACAACTATTGGCTTACTAATATACATAGAAACAACAAAGGACTGGATGATAAAATTAGTCAAACATAATGAAAACAGAAAGAAAAAATATTCAATAATAAAAGAAGGCAGTAAATACAAACAAGATTTACATATAGCAGATTCTGTAGAAAAGCAACACAGAAACCAAGAACCAACTATTGCGGCAAAAAATATGAAAATGAAAACCAAAGATAAAGCTCTTGAAAAGATGAAACAAAGTTGGCAGGACAAACCTCTGCCTGGCAAATATCCAGAACGTGCCAAAACATCCAATGTTGATGAAGTTAATACTCATCGATGGTTACGTGTATCTGGATTAAAGTCTGTGACTGAAGGTTTTATTCTTGCAGCGCAAGACCAAAGTATTTCCACTAGGAACTTTCAGGCAAATATTATACATAATAATGTGGATCCAAAATGCAGGTTCTGTGATAAAAGAAACAATAGACCATCTAATCTCAGGATGTTCTGTACTTGCCCCAAATGAATCTAAAAATCGTCACGTTAGAGTGGAGCAATATTTACATTGAACAATGTGCAAACACTATGTAAAATATGTAAGCAAACACTGCTATGAACACTACCCAGCTCCGGTTACAGAAATAAAAGATGTAACCATTCTATGGGATTACACCATCTACACAGACAGAAAATTGAAGCAAATAGGCCGGACATTATTGTTAAAAACCAGAAAGAAAAAACTTGCCTATTAATTGATATGGCTTGTCCAGCAGATTGTAACATAGCAACCAATGAACTCGAAAAACTGTCCAAATATAAATACCTGGAAATTGAAATAGGAAAAATGTGGAAATTGAAAACAAGAATCGTGCCAGTGATAGTAGGTGCACTTGGAATGATAAAAAATGGAACAAAACAACACATTGAAAGAATCCCTGGAAGCCCCAGCTTAAGAGATATACAAAATTGTCTTGTTAAGTACAGCCCACACACTAAGGAAAACTTTATCTATGTAATGCTAGGGATGATAGGGAAGATAGAAAAAACATGAAATAGAGCCATAACAACACGCCACGACCTGCCTTAGGTCTTCCCGCAGACTTGGTAGGTAGTGCGACCATAGCAGAAATGGAAATATGATAAAAATGACAACATAATAATAATTAACATATATTTAAATGTAAATATCTAACAGAGGACTATACTTCCATTATTAACCATTACTGATATAAATATATATATATATATATATATATATATATATATATATATATATTGTATCGAGGCAGCCGATAATTATCTAGACACATATTGTTAAATATAACAGACAATGAATGTCTGTTATGTTTAATCATAAGCCGTTCTAAACGTCGTATTTTGGCTTTAATTTCAGGTGAAAATAAAGACAAAAATTGTCCAATATTTGGATATTTTTTATTATTCTGGTTCTAAACTTTCGGCTTACATGAGCCATCTTCAGAGAGGTTACAGAGACGTTAACATAAAGACATCCACTATCAAGGATGATATTATCATGTGTAGACATAAAACATTGCTATGCAACTATAACAGTGACCGAATAGCAATCAGTTTGTCTGACAATCGCAAAAGCGTGAAACCCATGGTTACAAATTTACACCCATCTCTATGAATATGTCTGCTCTATCACTGATATTGAGCGCTTTTAAATAAGTACCACGCATATATAATATGTAAACAATATAATATATATAACAAATTACATATTTATATATATATATATATATATATATATATATATATATTGATATTTATAATTATATACATACACTTTTCACACACACACACACACACACACACACACACACACACACACACATATATATATATATATATATATATATATATATAAGACAATACAGAATTAATAGGAAACGTTTCTCAATCTAACATGTTTCACTTTTATTAAATCTTCCACAGAGATCGAGAGAAATGAAAAAAAAACAAAAAACAAAAAAAAAACAGAGACACATAATACTGGTATGTTATGATTTGGGGTTAGTTTTTATTGGTCACAAACGTGTCACTTGTATTAAATAATAGACCTTTTATATATGTGTAAGGAATATTTTGTCCATAGAGTATATTTAATTTTGAAAATAATATGTATTTTAATAAACACTGACTTAACAGTTACTTAAAGTGTGCATACATTTTTTGGGTCACCCTGTCATCAGTCAGTTAAGTGCCATCCGTGATACATGCTTTGGCGATCATGTCTCAAAAGAGACATGGCTGACTGAGCAGAACATTTTCCCGCATTAGTTTACCATTACTTTCTGCAATAGACTGGTTGCCAACCAAGGCTACAGAAACTAATCTGTCCTGTTATTTAACCAATAACTAGATGAAAAAGGCGTATTAATACCTTTCCCAAGGGCATTATCTACTGTTCCACCACGCACATCATTATATATATATATATATATATATATATATATATATATATATATATATGCTTCAAATGTAATTTTTATCTGGGCTTGAAGACTGGAGTCGGTAGCAAATAGCGAAATATCTCCGCCATGAAGCCAGGCTCAGCATGTGATCCATGTAACATCTCTAATGAGTATTCAGTCTCTATATTTCAAAATGAAGATTGCTGAAGATTTTAGCATACACTTAAATCGTGACACATACCAATATATTTATAAGCATACATAATTGGAGTAGGTAGATCTATCTATCGCCCGGTTCACAATCCACCCACGTCTATTGAACAGGGTAAGAGGCTCATCCCTTGTTCCCTGTTTAGGATGTGGTTTCCGGCTTTTTCTCTTTTCCAATCTTCTCACTTTGTTTTTTTTTTCAATTGGAGTAGATAGATCTATCTATCGCCCGGTTCACACTCCACCCACATCTATTGAACAGGTTAAGAGGCTCATCCCTTGTTCCCTGTTTAAGATGTGGTTTCCGGCTTTCTCGTTTCCAATCTTTTCACTATTACGTTGCCCCCTGCACATCAGTGGCCTTGCTCGGGGTGATACGATTTAATATATATATATATATATATACCCTCATACATAGACCAGACAGAAATCCAGGCATTAAACGATCAATTTAAAAGAACTGCGCAAAAAGAAGAAACAGTAAAAGTGGCAGAAGGAAAGGTGGTTTATATTTGTAAGTGCTTCACTTGTATTGGATTAATGAAAACGTTTGGCTATCAATCGTTTTTTAGATGAAAACCTTTCTAAGAAATCAACTAAATCCCACATTTATTAAGCCCAGATCAATCGGCGACATCATCTGAATGCGCTCAATGTAACTTTTTGTTGGGTGGGTGGGCATGGGAACAGCAAAATAAAAGAAAGAAAATTCAGGAATTGAAAGAGTGGGGAAGGAGTTTTTAAAAAATAGGTAGTCTGGGTAAGAAATAACCAAAAAGACAAAGGGAGCTTCAGGAGACGAATAACAGACAAAGAATAGAAATTCTGAAACATAGAAATGGCAAAGAAAGAAAAAAGTAGAGAAATCTATGGATAAGAAAGATCAGGACAGAAAGACAGATTAGATGGAAGAAAAAAATAATAACAGTAAAAATGAAAATCTAACAAGAAAAATAATCAAAACCGGAACAACGAAATTCAAAGAGAAGTGGTTAAGAAAAATAAAAAAGAATCACAGAGGAAAAAAAAAGTAACTTCGCGGTCATAAGAGAAAGTAAATATTGTAATAAAAGCAATAGCATGGATAAAAACTATTAATCAAAATAACCTTTTTTTGTTGGGGGGGCGTGTGATCAGTGAATTACTACTACGGTGCCACAGCAAGTCCAAAAATGTTGAACCATCAAGTAAAGAAGAATAAGCAACTACTGAGTCAGCAATATGGCGGCCATAATCTATTTTCTGCACATGCGCATGAGCCAGTGAGATACCGAGAGAAGAGAATATGAAAGCATTATGGAAGAATGGACGGGAATGGAAATAAAGGAAGGAAATTAAAACTTGAAATAGCAATAATTAAGATCGGTGGAAATTGCCTTCTCATTCATTTGATATCGAAAAGGTGGGCAAAATAAAATTTCACTCTGAAATTCTTGAAAAAAGACCTCAACCATCTTCCTCGAATGTATTCGCATAAAGGCATACTATGTTTATTTATTCTTTTTCTCCTTATTATTATTATTATTATTATTATTATTATTATTATTATTATTATTCTGGACAATGAAGCGTCATCAGTTAAAAAAAGAATTTTCAAAACATATGAACAGAGGCAAATAAACGTCATTCGATCTATGTATGTATTTGGTTTTCTTTGATCATACTAAATAAGAACTACAAGGTAACTTTTACTTACAAACATAAGAAACCAGGTAAAACAGGTGAAATTTCTGGGTGATACAATAAGGAAAGAGAGCTTGGAAAATTTAACACTCAAAGGATACATGAAATGCAAGAGAAGCAGAGTAAAACAAAAAGTAATTTCGCAAGTTAAAAAAAACAAATTGACATGAAGTTGTGGAGAGTAGTGATTGCACACGTCTAATAGGAATACATAGAATAGTTTTTTAGTTGGCATGACAGACTGTTGCAGTGTCTATATACATTGTTTAGGGATACCATATATATATATATATATATACTACCGGCCAAGCCACTGTTTTAAAAAAATGATACATTTCATACTATTTTTTAGTATTTATTGCTAAAAGATTAACTGTACATGAAAATAGAATGCTTCTTTTGTTAAGACTTCACAATAACATGTGAATCAAATGAATTTCTAAATAATTAATAATTACCTATATTGCAATTTCATCAATGAAAGAATTTTAAAAAAATTAGGGTGATTCGAACGAGTTCATCTTTGGTTCCTTGTCTTGTAAATTTTACTAATTAAAGTAATAATAACAAAAGAAACATTCTATTTTCATCTAGAATTAACCACTTGCAAAAAATACTAAAAATAGTATGAAATACATCATTTCTTTTAAAAACCTTGGGTGGCCTTATAATTATGACGGGTAGGGTATATATATATATATTAATCGTTTCACCCCAAGCAAGGCGGTGACGCCACTGATGCGCAGGGGGCTAGATAAGAAAAAAAGTTTAGATAGGAGGAGAGTAAAGAGAAAGACGAACCAGTTACAGGAGGTGTCAGAGAAAGAAGCAAGAGAAGGATGGAAATACAGGTGTGATGACAGTTGCAAAGGTAGAGAAAAAGAAAAAGATATACAGGGTGATGTAGAAAGAACGGGAGTCAAGTGGTTAAGAGATCGGTATTGACATTGCATTTAAATTCCTGGAGGTTGTAGCCGTCAGGAAAGCAAGAATATGGAAGAGAGTTAAACAGGCGGGAAGTGCAAGAAAAGAAGCTGATGGATTAGAATTATCGGCTGCATTTGGTTGATATAACTGTGAACGGGTGGGACCCAGTTGCCAGTGTGGTTGCACGAGTAAACTCATATGGCAAGGGTACCAGTGACATAAGTTCGTCGGAACAGAAGCCATGAAAATATTTGTAGAACAGACAGAGGGAAGCCACATCCCGTCGGTGGGAAAGTGGCTGGAGTCGAACCGCCAAGTCGGTAATTATCACATTACTGATTCTCCTTTGGAGCCTGTCGAGAACACTGAGATGAACAGCCGGGGCGCCATGCACGGATAGATGGTTAATTTGTATACAAATTAACCATCTGTCCGTGCATGGAATACTGCTTTCATATATGACCAGGCGCCCCGGCTGTTCATCTCAGTGTTCTCGGTACATGACTGTAGTATTCCATGTACGGACGGATATATATATATATATATATATATATATATATATATATATGTAAACATATCGCTATACTTGTTTCAAAAAACCCTCCGAGTATATACGTGGAAGGAAAAAATGGTAATAAAAAAGGAAAGAGCTAAGCACTTGAACATCAGTCAAAGAACGTAGCCCCCCCCCCCAAAAAAAAAACCCCCTAAGACGAGTAACCTAAAACAAAAAGCACTCAATACACAAGTAGAGCAAACAAAGTAAGTAACTAACCTAAAGAGCCAACGAACCTACCAAGGTTTCACCTAACCAGATCTTCAGGAAAGTAGGAGCCAAGATCCGGTTAGGTGAAACCTTGGTTGGCTCTTTAGTTTAGTTACTTTCTTATATATATATTTTAATTCAGATACTTCAATCCAAGGGAAAAAAGCAGGAAGGTAAATTCCAAAAACCCAATCCTAATTAATATTAAAAATTTTATTTTAATATTAAAAATGATACAGGAAGAGAGCTCCATGTAATAAAATATTACAGAGCAAATATATATTAAAAAAGGATTAATTCAAAGATGTTAGAATGTATCAAAAACCGCAGGTAACGATTATTTTTCCATGACCTTTCCAGTTGTTTTGAGAATGCCCTTTTTGAGAACGAATGAAGTAACTGGTCAAGAAATTTGCTTGGCCAATAGCTCACTACGCGAACGAAAATAAGGCAGCCTTAAGTATACTGGGCATATTTCAACAGTATAAGGCTTAATCTTGAAAAAATGATTTATTTTATCCTGTATCACAACATTAACAACATCGGTGGGATAACCATTCTTAGATAAGGTGCTGCGGATAAAATCTAACTCCACGTCCAAATAACTTTCAGTGCAAATTTTTAATGCCCTACGTGTAAGGGTCTTAATCAAATTTATTTTTTGTTTTCTGGGACAAAAAGAATCCAATCATGTATATACTTCCGAAAACTTATTTTTACGAAACGGGAAAAGTTTTAAATTGAGTTGGAATCCGATGAAGGAAAACTAAATCTAAAACTAAAAATGATAAAAAACACTCGGACTCCTTTTCATTGGTAAATTTTAAGGACGGATGTAACTGATTCAGAGAAGCAAGAATTGAATCAGCCTGTCCCTCATCATCAAACAAACAAAAAGTATCGTCCACGTATCGATAATACATGGACGGTTTATTTTCCCGCGTAAAGAGGGCAGACTCACAAAATGCTACAAATATATTGGCCACGACTGAACCCAATTTTCATCCCATAGAGACACCATCTACTTGCCTATACATATAATCGTTGAAGCTGAACTCAACCGATGTTGTGGTAAACTTCATTACTTCAATGAAGACCTTCTCAGGTATGTCCGGTCAGGTCAAGAAACTACGATAGAGCATATCACAACAGATAGCTATAGTCTCTAAAATTGGAACACATGTAAATAGCGAACTGATGTCAAAAGAACACATAAAATCTCTCTACAGAAGAAGTAGTACAAATAATCTCTGCAAAAGTAAATGAATTCAGATTATTATACAAGGTAACCAAAAAAGTTCTGCCCGTTTTTAAAGGAAAAAAAGAAAACGCTTCACAGTATGTGTAACTTATATTTAGTCTTCGAAGTAATCGCCATCGGCATTCAGCACCTTCTGCCAACGTGTCTCCAGATGTTCAATGCCCTTGCGGTAGAACTCGGGGGGTTTTGACGCAAAGAAGTACGTGAGGGCTGTGCACAAGTCTGCTTCATTGGTGAAGGATTTCCCACGAAGATGATTATCCAGGGAGTGTAAGAGGTGGTAATCGGATGGCGCAAAATCAGGTGAATAAGGTGGATGGCCCAAAGTCTCCCACCGAAGTTGCTGTATGGTATCCCTGACCACTCGCGCGACATGCGGCCTGTCGTTGTCATGGAGAAAACGCACACCTTTGCGATTCACCAGTGCTGGCTCCTTCTGACGCTATGCCTGTTGCATACGTTTCAATTTCTGCAAATATATGTCTCCAGTGACCGTTTGGCCTGTTGGTAGCAGTTGGTAGCATAATGAACCACTTGATGACCTGTCCACTAGACAAAAAGACATAATCTTGCATGGGTGCATAGGCGGTCTTGTGGTGTGAGGGACAGCATCCTGAGGAAATAACCAATGTCTGGAACGCTTGGGAGTTTCGTACAGAACCCACTTTTCATTACTGGTACGCACTCGATTGAATAAGGATGTTGCATGGTGGCGAAAAAGCAGCGATACGCAGGATGCTACTCGTTGTCTCTTGTGGACCTCCAACAGCGTTTGCGGCACCCACTTGCTCAGTTTGTATGTCTTATCTAGGCGGTGAAGGTGAAGTCTGTTTCATCGGAAACATTAAACTGTATTGAAGGTCACCACACGTTAGACTACTGTCCTCTTCAATGGCTTTCTTCAGGACTCAGTCATTCATGACCTGTGGTCGTCCACTGAGAGGCTCATCATGGAGAGACAAATTTCCCGACTTGAATTTTCAAAACCAACGCCTTGCAGTACATTCATCCACAGCACTATTCCCAAACGCTTGACATATGCGGCGACTTGATGCAGCTGCTGATAAGCCCACTTTGAAGTCGTAACCAAACAGTCCCGAACGAGATCTCTAGATGCTTCCATCCTTCTCACAGCTGTCTGGCTTATAACTGATGGCCGGGCACGGTGCGCGTGTTTTTTATAACGTCTGATGTTCCTACTTCCGGCTGTCCGAATTTAAAAACATAAATTCGTAATTCCTATATTATTAAGTATTCATTTACTTTTCTCAATATGCACCTGATGATTGCGTTAGGCATGAAATTCCAAGCCGAGAAATGGACGTAAGAGAATATGTTTATTTATTAATATATATATATATAGACAATAACTCTGTTTATACTACATAGAGCACTGTTTTATAATATTTTTATACATCCGTATATTCCCAAATGTATATTTATCAATGCACATAACTATGTATATATAACACATCACTCAAATATACTCGTGCCTGACATATAGATGCTGCTACTAATGAAAACATCCATGTGATTTTTATAACGTACTAACCTTCAAATGGCACGTGACAAACCTTTGGCCTAACCGGATTATTAGTTTACAAATTACAGTTATTTAAGTGAAGCTCCTGTTGCAAATTTTCAAATCAATGGAAAAATCTGAATTTTGTGTGTTGTTAAAGCATTGCTTTTTGATGGGAAAATACTGTTCAAGTAAAGCAATGGTTTGATAAGTGTTATTCGGACTCTGCTCCGTCAGAAACAACGGTTAAGAGGTGGTATGCTGACTTTAAGCGCGGTCGTAAATGGGCAGTTTTCCCGGAAAGCACCAAAAAAAAAAAAATCCACAAACTTGTTTTGGCCGATCGTAAATTGATGTTACGTGAGATAGCAGAGAAGTTAAACATTTCAGAAGGCAGTGTATTCGCCATTTTGCATGAACATTTGTCAATAAATAAAAAAAACAACGGGTCGATGCTTCAGAGCGTAATTTGCAACTGTTTGAAGGCAACAAGGAAATTTTGCGTAAATATGTGACAATGGATGAAACATGGATCCACCAAGTCACACCGGAATCAAATCGGCAGTCAGCTGCGTGGACAGCAGCAGGTGAAAGCCGTCCAAAGCGACCAAAGATGCAAACATCAGCAGGTGAGGTTTTGGTCTCCGTATTTTGGGATGCGCAAGGTAGTTTTCATAATTAACTTGAGAAAGGAAGAACCATCGATAGCGAATATTATATAGCGTTACTGGTGCGTTTGATGGAAGAAGAAAAAAATTGATCTCAAAAGAATGCACCAGGGAAAGAGAATTGGCTCCAGTGAAGAAGTGGTATCGGAAACAGAGACGTATTTTGAGGCCAAAGACAAATCGTTCCACAAAAAGGGCATCGAATTGTTAGAGAAGCGTTGGAATCAGTTTATCACCCTAGAAGAAGACGATGTTACTGAATAATATCGAATTTTTTCTAAAAGTTGTTGTTTTATTAGCTAGGATTGAAGCCCGACCGAACTGACATCAGTCGGGGATTCTACTTCGGATATGGGTGTTCGGTAGAGGAAAGCGGACTTTAGCGTGTTATATACAATGTAAGCACACGCCAGTAACTGAGAATGTTCAAATTCAATGAACGATGCGCAAATACGAGAGTGGGTACTGTTTTTTTAAAGTCTACCATTTCTCCATAGTGTTCAATATTTATAACATGATTGCTACCCAAATAAACAATTATATATATATATATATATATATATATATATTTTTTTTTTTCCTTTTTTGTTTTCTTTATTCTATCATATATATATATATATATATATATATATATATATATATATAGCATTGTTTATTTGGGTAGCGATCACTCTTTTATACAAGCTTTTGCTTCATTTTTTTATAATTCTTTTAATTTTCTGGACATCAGTTATGTAAAAATTAGCCTTATGTTTCGTATGTCCGAGTGATTTCGGCTATTTTTTAGCCCTTATAATGGATGACTTTTATTTTTTAATTTTAACTCACTGTTTAGATTTTTTGTAATCAAAGGCTAAAAATAATGTAAGCATTATTAATAAAAAAAATAAAAGCAGCCCTCAATAACAACAACTATGAACACGGTCACAATATTCTGACTGTGTTTAGAAACTGAAACATTTCTTTTTACTCTAGATACATACCTAAAATCCATACATGCTTTTAAAGGAAATAAATAAATATAAAAGAACGAAATAGAAAATTAAAAAAACAAATAAAAATTTTTGATATTAAGCCATTTGGTCTGATTTTAGAAAGAGGCACCACGAAGAACCAATTATTTATTCTTCCTTGACTTAACTAGATCGTGTGCAACATCCTGTGTTTTTTCTAAGTCTGTGATTAATAATGTCACCTACCATTCCGTGTTATTCAAAAATATGTCCACTAATAAGAAATATGTCTAGAACTCGTAGGAAAATCCCGCTGCAATGGATAAATATATAACTTTTATATCCAAAACATCTACTTGGTCATATAATGAGGAAAGAGGGTTAGAAGGATTTGACACTGCGGGGACATGTTGAAAACAAGTTAGGTAGAAACCTTCTTAAAACTCTTGTGTAAATGTATGGCTGAACAAAAACGGGAAGAGCTCGTAAGGGTTAATATGTTTTTAAATCGTTTCGACTCTAAAAAGGCGATAAAAACTACAAAGCAAAAAACTATGTTGCTAAAATTATTTTAACGCATTATAAATCTTTCAAGTTCTCATAGAATCACATCGCTGTAAAAGTTTTCCTAAATAAGTTTTAAAATCCTAAGCATCGAGTTGGTTTCGATTAATAAATGGTTAAGATTGAAAGAACATGGAGAGGACAATAAAAGAACAGATTCCAAGGATACATATAATGAAGATTGACTCTGCATTTATATTTTTGAAAATCGTTGTTGACAGGAAAGCAAAAAAGCCGGAAAAGAATTCCAAAAGTGAGAACCGTGGGAGAAGCTTTTAGTATAGAGCCGAGAGTTATCAGGACATTGAATGAGTTCTAGCTGTCTTCCAACAAATGGCCTTCTGAGTGCGTGTCGTTTCAGATGATAACACATCTATTATAAAGTATTATAAGCAAGATTGAAATGCAGAGCATGTTCTTTAGCTGAATTGTAAACAACTTCGTTATTCATAGCTTTAACATATATAATTTCATGCCAAAGAAATTATTTTTGCAGGGGATTTTACTGCATAACTTTATTCAAAAGAAATCTGCAGTTGAAACTCACAGAATTCTTGTTGAGACTTACAGCGACCATTCTCTATCGGAAACAACATGCAGTGATTGCTTTATACGCTTCAAAAGTAATGATTTTGATATTGAAGATAAAGAACGCTATGGCGCACAGATAAAGTATAAGAACAAAGAATTGGAGGCATTGCTTCATGAAGATTCATGTCAGGAGCATTAGAAGTTGATCACACAACTGTTTCGAAAGATTTGAACGCATTAGGAATGATTTAAAAGTAAGGACATTTGGGTGCCTTACGAGTAGAAACCAGGAGACGTCGAATGCGGGCTTGTCACGTGTGAACAGCTACTTCAACAGCAAAAAAGAAAATATATCTAGCAATTTCAAAGGTAAATTGAGAATAGTCCTCTACACCATCCTGTTCATTGTTGCTTTTAATATATTTTTTATTTCTCTCAAACCCTGCTCCGCCATCAATTTGTTTAAATCCATCGAGTAAGCCACGCGCTGTTTTTCTCTGTCTCTCTTTCCTTCTATCCGCCCTGTGAGTATCAGATTCTCCAATCCCAACTTCCTCATTACGCGCCCCAGGAAACTCAGCTGTCTCTTCCTGGTGTTAAGTATAAGTTTTTTTATCGTTTTCATTCTCTCACAAATTTCATGTTTGGTCTATGGTATAATTAGAATCCTTCTGTAGAACCACATTTGTTGCTTCGAGCCATCGTCTCTGAGAAAATTCTTTAGTATTTGATGTCATATAGAAGGACAGATATCACGTAACAGTCCAGTACTCTTTTCTTTGTTTCCAATGAAATCTTCCTGTCTCTCAATACTCTACTCGGCCTTTGGAATGCATCCTTGGTCATGCCAATTATCCATGAGGAGAATGTCCATCATTTGCTGCCATAAAGTAGGACAGATATCACGTAACAGTCCAGTACTCTTTTATTTGTTTACAATGAAATCTTCCCGTCTCTCAATACTCTACTCGGCCTTTGGAATGCATCCTTGGTCATGCCAATTATCCATGAGGAGATTGCCCAGCATTTGCTGCTATAAAAGAGGACAGATATCACGTAACAGTCCAGTACTCTTTTCTTTGTTTCCAATGAAATCTTCCTGTCTCTCAATACTCTACTCGGCCTTTGGAATGCATCCTTGGTCATCCCAATTATCCATGAGGAGAATGTCCATCATTTGCTGCCATAAAGGAGGACAGATATCACGTAACAGTCCAGTACTCTTTTCTTTGTTTCCAATGAAATCTTCCTGTCTCTCAATACTCTACTCGGCCTTTGGAATGCATCCTTGGTCATGCCAATTATCCATGAGGAGAATGTCCATCATTTGCTGCCATAAAGGAGGACAGATATCACGTAACAGTCCAGTACCCTTTTTGTTTTGTTTCCAATTAAATTTTTCTGTCTCTCAATACTAGCTACCGATCCAGTACTGGGTTAGAAATCTTGAATCGAGATGCCAAAAGAAAAGGTGCCAAAAAGAAAGGTACCAAACAGAAAGGTCGAGCGTTTCAACTAATGTTACCTCTGTCTTAAGGTGGATGTATTGTATTGGGTCTCATTCCTCTGTTTGCTTGCTTGTTTGTCTGTCTATCCGTGGTCACGATATCTCAAGACACGCATGATCGATTCAGATGAAACTTTCAGGGATGATTGACCTCATGACTGGCACAAACTGATTAGATTTTGGGTTCGATCCGGTACAAGATAATTTTCCTGATTTATTTTTTATGTTTTTTTTTTAATCATTTCACCCCGAGCAAGGCGGAAACGCCACTGATGTGCAGGGAGCTACATAAATGTAAAAAGATTAATTAGAAAAGAGTGAGGAGTACAAGCTAGTTAGAAAGGAACAATAGAAAGCTGAGAAAGAAGGTGCGATGACAGATACATAGGAGGAGAGAAAGGGAAGGTTATACTGGGGAGGGGAGAGAGCTAGAGGCCAGTGGTTAGTAGATGAGTATTAACTTTGCATTTAAATTTCAGGAGGTTGTAGCCGTCAGGAAAGCAAGAATACGGGAGTGAGTTCCACAGGCGGGAAGTGCGGAGTAGAATTGTCGTCTGCATTTAGCTAACCTGACTGTGAATGGGTGGGACCCAGTTGCCAGTCTGGTTGCACGGGTAAACACCTGTTGAGGAGGCATCAGTGACTTAAGCTCATCCAAGCAGAAGCCATGAAAATATTTATAGAAGAGACAGAGGGAGGCCACATTTCGACGATGGGAAAGTGGCTGCAGTCGAGTCGCCAGATCAGTACCTATCACATTACAGACTCTCCTTTGGAGCTTGTCAAGAACACTGAGGAGAACGGCAGGGGCACCTGACCATAAATGGCAGCAAAAATTTATTTTTTAACTTTCCAATGTCAAATACTGAATGAACTCCCTTAGATCTTTTAAAATACTTTATTACCTCTCTTGTTTAAGTGTAATTATACATTTAATTTTAAGAGCAGTCGAATTCATTTTTTTGTATTTTAACTCTTGAGAGCGGTCAAGTTCATTGCATTTATTCTTTCCCATTTTGATAATTATTACTTGTTAATCTCTGAGATGGTGTCGGTATTGCCTTGGCGGAGATTTGCGGTCTTTGATTGCTCTTTCTAGTTTACTGATACGAAGGATAACCATGGTCGCGAAGGCACACAACGCATAAATAATCTTTATTAAAAGTTTAAATTTAAGTGTTATCATACGTAATTTTGAGACAAAGGAGTTGTACAGTTGGCCTCTGTATTCCATCGAGGCGTGGTTGGTGTATTTATGAGAACTAACTTAAGTGGGTGCTCTGCATATTCTTTGTAGGAAAAACTATTCTTTCTTTTTGGGAGTGCCATATTTGGAATGTGAATAGACAATTCTGTATTTCTGGTCAAAACAACAGCAGATCAGACAAAAGTAAAGCCCAATGGCTTGCGAAATAAAGAATTAAGTAAATGAATGGAAATGTGTTTATTTCTACGCGGAGCTGCAATGTTTTGGACTTAATGAACGCAGATATTCTCGGCAAAAACGCTCCCACCCTCAAATTACACGCTGCGTCTATTGGCTGTTTGTTTTCTGTGATTTGAATGAAAAAAAAAGCACTCAATGACCCACGTAGTCGATCCAACATGACAGGCCATTCTTCAAATATTCACTAAAAAGCACAAAATAAAATAAAACCTAAATAAGCAAATAAAATGAAAGAGAAAAAAATGGGAGAGAAGAAGAACTAGAGAGAGGGAGAGAGAGAGAAAGAGAGCATGAAGATGTAGATATGTAGAGAGAGAGAGAGAGAGAGAGGAAGAAAAAGAGAGCGCGTGAAAGAGGGATAGATGAAGACTGAGAAAAATAAAATGAGGGGAAGAGAGAGGAAGTAATAAAGAGAGAGAGAAAGAGGGAGAGAAAGATAAAAAGGGGGCGAGAAACAGAGAGAAAGCGAAAAAGAAAGGGAAATATAGAGAAAGATAAAAAGACAGAGATAAATTGAGAGAGAAAAGGAAAGAAATAGAGATTGAGAGGGAGAAAAAGTGATAGAGAAAGAAATAGGGGAAGACGAATAGAGAGAGAAATAAAGAGAGAGAGAGAGAGAGAGAGAGCAAACTAGAGGGAGAGAGATAAATAGAGAGAGAATAATAGAGGGCGAAAAATATATAGTGAGATAAATAAAAACAGAGGGCGAACTAGATAGAGGGGGAGAAATAGTGACAGAATAAGAAAAAACGAACGAAAATGATAAATATATAATGAGAGAAAAAGAGAGAGAGAGAGAGTAAGAAGAGTGTGAAATAGAGAGAAAGTGAGACATAGTAAACGTGGGAAGAATAGTGAGGGAGAGAAATAGTGAGTGACAATCAGAAATAGAGAGCGCGAAATGGAGAAATAGCGAGAAAGGTCAACATAGTGAAAAAGGGAGAAATAGTGAGAGAGAGACAGCAAGAAATAGAGAGAAAGAGAGAGAGAAACAGACGAAAAATGCAGAGAGAGTGGAAGTGAGGGAGAAACTGAAAAGCGATAGAAATAGTGAGAGAGGGGAATTAGAAAGAGAGAGAAAGAAAAATAGAGTGAGATACAAACAATCAGTATATTTTGGATGGTAGACACGGAAAAGAAAATGCAGGACCCCCTACATAACGTGGCAAGAGAAAGTGAAAAAAAAGTACTTAGTATAAACTTCAAGAAAACTGAATGTATCGTCATCAGCAAAATGAAGCCCACCCCCACAAAAAAATATCAACTACAGGAGAAACTAAAATAAAACAAGTAAAGAAATTTAAGTACCTGGGAAGCGTTCTGAACCAAAGACGCATTGGCATGGCCAAGGACACATTTTAAAAAGTAACCAGATCACTGAAAGACAAGAAAATCTAATTGGAAACAAAGAAAAGAGTGCTATTTTACTCTGTGATATCTGTCCTTCTGTATGGCAGTGAACGTTGGACGATCTCCTGATGAATGAAGAAGAGGCTTAAGGTGATTCTACAGACGGATGCTGATGATATCATGGTGTTACGTGTTAAGTGTTACAAAAGAAAAAAATGATTGACCAAAACTCAGAGTTAAAATCACAGACAAATATTTAATTTTCAAAAACATTAAATAAAAATATTTACAAACATACAGTTTTTGCATTCAAGAAGAAAAACAGAGTTTACTACTGGCAGGCGAAGTGTTACGAAGGGTCAACTATCTTTACCCAGTTAAGATAGCGAAGAAGTTTAAGTGCTATACTTTTTGGAAATCCGTAAATGTGTATATAAAAAATAATTATTAGTTTGGTCAATGAATAGTCAAAAATATATATTTATCCATATAGTTCCATGAGGTTCTTTTTAAGGTTTTAGTTGGTAGGCGACTTTTCTTAGAGATTCTTTTGGCTTGATATAAATCCTTGAATCAAAGCCGGGGTTGATAACGTCAGCAAATCCTTTTAACAACTAACTACTGTCTTCCCAAAACTTATTTTTATAGGGGCTAACACCTAATTTGCATATTCTAGAATCTTTTAGAATTCTTTCGGTTTTACTGGGACATTCTGGCATCTTCCAAAATGCTCTATTCTTAATTTCTCTATTTTTACGACTACTTCATGAATTAAAACTTTTTTGTAAGAACAAGTAGGACTCAATAGAGTCCCTTACTACACTTTTTAGATATTATTAATATTATTTTTATATATAAATGCTTCCTCGTAATAATGGACTGAGCCCGTGAGCAACGATGTGGTGTTGGAGAGGATGCGAACAAAAAAGACTCATACCAGCAGGAAAAGACAGATAAGATTCCTGGCACACGTAACGAGGAAGGAGGGCATGGAGAATTTAATACTCACAAGACAGATAGAAAGAAAGAGAGACAGGAGAAAACGGCTCAAGACATATTTGATAGGCCTGAGCAAATGGATAGGGACGTGGGGTTTGTGAGAGATATCAAAAAAAAATATTGTGAGCGACAAGAGACAAAACCAAGTGGAAATCCATGATTCCCTACGTCCTGAAGGACATCGCACATAAAGATGAAGAATTTGTACATATTTTTGTAAATAGGTTTAT
The DNA here is from genome assembly GCA_037127315.1 of Ascarosepion bandense. Lineage (NCBI taxonomy): Eukaryota > Metazoa > Mollusca > Cephalopoda > Sepiida > Sepiidae > Ascarosepion > Ascarosepion bandense. Next base: position 175,212 of record JBBBDQ010001050.1, on the reverse strand, counting down.
TGGCAATATCACCGTATGATCACCGAAGTTAAGCAGCGTCGAACCTGATCAGTAACGAAATGGGTGACCGCTTTGGAATATTATATATAGCTGTACGATTGGAAATACGGGTGTTCTAATAGATAATGACTCAGAATTTCTATTCGGAGATACGAGTTTCTGTTTCCATCAGGTTAGTTACATTTCCTTACGCGTAAGTACCCTTCGGAAAAGTATGAATCCGCTTCTTTCAACTAGCTATAGGTTAATTAGAAAGATTTGTATCACTAAAATCATTATCATCTAAAAAATTGTTGCAGTCAAAAATATTTAATGACTTTAAATAACCTGCAAAGTATAGATAAACCTTAGAAAACCAATTAATCAATATTTCTATCTGCATAAGAGAGAGAGAGAGAGAGAGAGAGAGAGAGAGAGAGAGAGAAACTCTGCACTCGACTATATATATATATATATATATATATATATATATATATAAACACTCTAAAAAAGGCATCATATTTTACTAATAAAACGGGATACAAAATTATCACAACTTTTAAAATTTAAGACGCCTTTCTTCTTCAGAACAAAACTCGTCAATAATTTAAGATTAAACATCTAAGATATATTTTATTAGCGACTGAAACTAAACGAATTAAAAAATACAGGGAGTAAAAAAACACACACACACACGCATACACACACACACACACACACACACATATATATATATATATATATATATATATATTAATCATTTCACCCCGAGAAGGCGGAAACGCCACTGATGTGCAGGAGGCTACATAAATGTAAAAAGATTAATTAGAAAAGAGTGAGGAGTACAAACTAGTTAGAAAGGAACAATAGAAAGCTGAGAAAGCAGGTGCGATGACAGATACATAGGTGGAGAGAAAGGGAAGGTTATACGGGGGTGGGGAGAGAGCTAGAGTCCAGTGATTAGTAGATGAGTATTGACATTGCATTTAAATTTCTGGAGGTTGTAGCCGTCAGGAAAGCAAGAATATGGGAGCGAGTTCCACAGGCGGGAAGTGCGAGAGAGGAAGCTGCAGGAGTAGAATTGTCGTCTGCATTTGGCTAACCTGACTGTGAATGGGTGGGACCCAGTTGCCAGTCTGGTTGCACGGGTAAACACCTGTTGAGGAGGCATCAGTGACTTAAGCTCATCCGAGCAGAAGCCATGAAAATATTTATAGAAGAGACAGAGGGAGGCCACATTTCGACGATGGGAAAGTGGCTGCAGTCGAGCCGCCAGATCAGTACCTATCACATTACAGACTCTCCTTTGGAGCCTGTCAAGAACACTGAGGAGAACGGCAGGGGCACCTGACCATAATTGGCAGCAGTATTCCATGCACGGACGGATATTCTAAATATATACTGTTAAATATAAGAGACAATGAATGTCTATTATGTTTAATCATGAGCCGTTCTAAACGTCGTATTTTGGTTTTAATTTCAGTTGAAAATAAAGACAAAAATTTCCCAACATTTGGATAATTTTTATTAATTTGGTTCTAAGCTTTCGGCTCACATGAGCCATCTTCAACTGAAATTAAAGCCAAAATACGATGATTAGAACGGCTCATGAGTAAACATAATAGACATTCATTGTCTCTTATATTTAACAGTGTATGTTTAGAAAATTATTTGCTGCCTCGATACACTATATATATATATATATATATATATATATATATATATATATTAAAAAGTATTCAAGACAATTATAGTGTAGAACTTTTGAATACTTTCCATTTGTAAACGAGTTATTACGCGAGCTAGGTTTCTACCATGAGTGGTGTCTTCAGGATCGCCTGAAAACACCACTCATGGAAAAAAACTAGGTCGCGTAATAACTCGTTTACAAATGGAATATATATATATATATATATGGAATATATATATATATATATATATATATATATATATATATTCCATTTGTAAACGAGTTATTACGCGACCTAGTTTTTTCCATGAGTGGTGTCTTCAGGCGATCCTGAAGACACCACTCATGGTAGAAACCTAGCTCGCGTAATAACTCGTTTACAAATGGAAAGTATTCAAAAGTTCTACATTATAATTGTCTTGAATACTTTTTAATACAAATGTGCACTTGTCTAACCTTATTATGACCAGAAACTAAGTAATTAAACAATCAACATACATGTATGTGTGTCTAGCCACACTGATGTCTGTATATAGATGACTAATCTATTATGCTCTTATTACGATTGAGCTCTCTAAAGATAAAAATTTTAAAAACATTTTCCACTTCTGCGATATAAGCATTACTCTTCAGAAATGAATAGAGTTCTTTCGGTGACTGGCGTGTGTATACACTGCTTATATACATCACGTTAAAATTTCCTTTTTTCCGATTACATGCGCCTATGGCTTAGGAGATAGCGACTCCGACTGACACCAAATCGGTTGAGTTTTGATCCCGGTCAGAAGCTAGGGGATGTGTCGAGCTACACTGATGAGCTGTGATACAGCGAAACAGGCTTGTATGTGAATGACTAATATATATATATATAATTCTCCTCCGTTAGGTAATGGATTCTCTGAAAAGGGTCAATTTATGTTTTAATTCTCGCTGCATGCACAGGGCAGGTCTCTGCATGTTAATAATAAAAGACTCCAATAAATCCACGTGCAGGCTGTTCCGTGATATGTGCAATTAGAATACAGAGAAAAACCCAACAATAGCTTTCCCCTCTCTTTCCTTCTATATAGAATACACAAACACACACACACACACACACACACACACACACATATATATATATATAATTATTTAATTACTTATGTTTGCTCATAATTAAATTAGAGCAATACACAATTGTATTAAAAAGTGTTCAATACAATAATATTGTAGAATATTTTTCATTTGTAAATGAGTTATATTACGCAACCCAGGTTTCTACCATTTGGTTTCTTCAGGCGATTTCTAATTATTGAAAATAATGAAATATATATATATATATATATATATATATATATATATATATATAGTCATCCTGTGACAGATCTGTTTTGCTGTATCACAGTTCATCAGTACGGTTAGACATCTTATTGTTTTTACCCAGGATTGAAACCCGACCGAATTGGCGTCAATTGGCGATTCTTCCTCTGAGCTATGGGCACTCGGTAGAAGTAGGCAGACCTTTAGCGTGTGGTGTGACCATGTATACACACGCCAGTAGTTAGAGTGTTCTAATTCATTACTGAATGAACGATGTGTGGATACTAGATTAGCTACTGTTTTAGCAAAGTCTACCATTCCTCCAGAGTGCTCAATCAGGGTGTGAGATTGCAGTCATAATGATATTCGAGGCAGAATAGTGCAATGACTTACTGTTTTTTTTTTGTTTTTTTTTCAATGGCAATCTATAGGTTAGCCTGTTTCCTCTCACATGTTCCTCCACGCACTGGTAAAGATGTTGACCTTCGACGCGTAGCTACTACGATCCTGCTGGCGATAGCCGCTTGACACAGTTGGATTATGGAGAGTCATTTCCTTTCACAGGTCGGGTTAGGGAACCTTTCAAACTACCCTAACACAGTTTAACCGGCAGATGGATACCGTTGAACGGATTGGGGCGGCCGTCACAGTGACCATGCGACTACTTGGAACCACTTTTATGTACGCCGTGGACCAGTACAGTTCCGTATTCCATTTCACATGAGTAAAGCAGGGTCAACCAGTTGGCTGCAAAGGTATTACTACTAGCACCCGATACACCCCTAATTAGGTCACCAATATACGAACATACTCATCTCTTACGTCCAGGATGTTGGTTAGTTGATTTCGTTTCGTGGCATATCAACCTCTGTAAATATTTTGTGCGTAAGTCTATACTTTCAAAGTAAATATGTTTTTTTTAGCTATATAGTTTGTAGATCATAAATTGTATTGTTGACAATTTTACTACAAAATATATATTCTGATAATTTTTAGTGTTGCACTGATTGTCATTTTACTATAAAGATGGACTGTTGGTGCTTTTATAAAAATGTACTGTTGATTTTTGTTTAGGTTTTCGCTATTTGCCAATAACTGGGGCCCTAACAGGTGCTAACACTCCAAGTCATTATGGACCTGGGAACAATAGCAGTTAAGATGTGATTTCAAGGTCATCCAAACCTCACCTTGCTGCCGGATTACGTCGAGGCCAAAAAGAAAAAAATAATAATCGAATCTAAAAATCCCGTTCATCAGACTAAAAATAATTTCAGTTTAACCGATCAATAAAAAAGAAGGGGCTTTTTAATAGAAAATGTAGACAAACATTCCAAATTTTTGCGAAGAAATAAAAAAAAACAAAAAAAAAACAACCAGCAAAAACAGAAATCTTACTTCGATTTTATTTGTTATTTTTTTTGTCTTTTACTTTTGCTGTTTTTGTGTCCAGTTTATTTGCTTTCCTTTTTTTTAACACACAGGACAGATTTTCAAAGTAATTTCACGCGTATATAATCAGATTTACATTTTTATATTATCAGTGGAAATTAACAGAAATAATAGAAATCTTATATTAATGTTTTTTCTTTGAGTTTCATTTCAGCTAACTCGTTTTTCTTTCCGAAAATCGTTTTTGTTTTGAGAATTATAAAACGAAAGTTCATCTTATTTTCTAGTAAATACTCTTCTAATGCAATGAAAAGAAACAAAAATCAAATAATTATTGAGGAGAGATAAAACTAAGGTACAGAATAAATAAAAATAATTTCTATAAAAATAGAAAGACATAATTGAACTTAAAAAGAAAATAAACTTTTGAATGTAATATTCCGTACGCGTTGCTGACGAATAACATTTCTGGAGATAGACTAACAAAGCAGTGGATTCTTACCGTATTTTCCAGTAATTGTTATTTAGTCGTAATTTCTTAAAAATAACCTGAAAAATAGGTGTGCGTCTTCCAAGACTAATGTATCAGTTATCACCATGGTTACTATCAAGACATTATTGATAGTGAGGATCATTTATGACTGACAGTAGTGATGACCCTGCAGAGATTTTACATGAATCCAGCAGTGACGACTTTTGAAGATTTGAAAATTTGATTGTTTTATATTTTGACATGCATATTTTAACAAAATTGATGAAAATAAAACCACCCTTGGTAAATAAAAGATGTATAGCAAATTTACTAATCACCAACTAGTATGTCATTGCTATACAAACAAAATCGTACGAGTGAATAATGTTACAATACGGTGTGCCACTATGTGAGTGAAGCATGGTGAATGTGTTGTCGTATTAGATTTAAATTCTATTTTTAGAAAAAAATTTCCAGTATTAGGGTGCGTCTTTCAAGTCGTAAGCGACTTGTAAGCTAGAAAATACGGTAATTTTTGTGTTCCTTCAGTGATCTTAACCTTCCACATCTCCTATACCTGGTAGCTCTTAACACCCTTTCTCCTGTTATCCTCCCAAAGTCTGCTTTACTATTCATTTGCTCAAGCCCGTCAAGTATGCCATGCATTGCTTTTCCTTGTCTCTCTTTCCTTCTTTGTCCTGTGAGTATTAGATTCTCCAAGCTCTCCTTCCTCATTATATGTCTCAGAAACGTCAGCTGTCTTTTCCTGATGTTAAGTATCAGTTTTCTTTTCGTTTCCATCCTCTCCAAAACCTGGTCATTGCTAACATATATTTGGTCCATGGTACCATCACATAACAATCCAGTACTTTTTTCTTTGTTTCGAGCGAAATGTGCCCGTCTCTCAATACCCTACTCAGCTTTTGGAACGTATCCTTGTCCCTGTCAATACACCTTCAGATTCGAGTGTCGAACTTTCCGCCCTCTGTTAGAAGACTTTCCAGATATTGGACGTTTGTTTGACTTAATCAAAACCTTCCTATCAAATAGCGTAATGAAGGTTTTATTAAACGGGTATGCTTCCAGATCCTATCATACGAACGCGAGTGTTTCTCAAGGCTCTATCGTAGGTCCTACGCCTTTTCTGATTTTCATCAACGATCTCCCTGATGTAATCAGATCCCAAATAGGCATCTACGCTGATGACACCACTATTTATTCTCTCCTGGATAAGAAATCTGCATATCTCCAAAATGTAGTTATCATGTAGTTCTCATTTTTGGCTACCATTTTTAGTGACGGCTAGTCACTTACTTTTCTTGTAGATAATATTTAGTCTTTTTTTCCGCTTTTATAGCTACCTTATGTAATGAATAGTGAGATCGTTTACCATATGAGACACACCTTCTTTATGTAAGCCTAAATGAAACTTAGATAGCATTTAACAGATCACTGAATAAAGAGATCTCTCACCCTGTCAGATGCACCTCTTAAGTTTGCTTATCTACTGTCTACAGGAAAGATACACTATATAAATCGATAAAAGAAGGAATTTGAATTTATAAAAAGAAATCATATTCGAATAAACAAGTTAAATCCCATAAGACAGTCTTGAATGGATACACCTTACAGTCAGACGTTAAGCAACGTCGAGAATGATCAGTACCTAGATGGAAAATTGCTTAAGGTATTGTAAGTTTGAATGTGTAGTTGACGTAATGAATAATGGCATTTGTTTGCTGGAGAGCCAAGTTCTAATTCTAGTTGGGTTTGTAATATTCACTTACGAGCAAATATCCTTGGGAAAAGTAATAATTCATCACTTTTCCCCAGCTATGGATTAAATAGCATGGATTTGCCAATAAACTTTTATTATCTCTCCACCCCTAATAAGTTATATTGCATACAAAATATTGAGTCAAATATCAGGTTCACCTGACCATATGTGGCATCAGTATTCTAAGCATGGACGAATAGTAGACTTATAGATATGTTAGATCCAATATTTAGATTTCGCTGCTGAATAACCCATAGAGATCAACTAACGACAATCCGAATATTTACATTTCGATATTGAATAATCTATAGAGGTTGATATCATGTGAGATATATGTTTTTATCAAGACAATTTAATTATCATACTTAGGAACCATGCGATTGGGATCCACGACTGGGAGCGAACAAGTGGAAACCTGAATTACGACTAAATAACAATTACTGGGAAAATTTTTAGCCAAGAGGTCATTGGTAATGTCCAGTAAATTGTTAATTAACAAGTATATATAATATTAGAAAGCGTCTTACAATTATCGACTTATTTCCATAAATGTAAATGTACAATGAAAGAAGAAAAATGCCATAAAATAACTAAATGCACAAAAATCTCTTTATTGACCACAGATTAGACATTTTTAAATAATATTGCAAAACATAATGAGTTAATTTATTTATGCCAATCGATTGCAAAAAATATAAGTATATAATCAGAAAGCAATTTAAGGATCTTACAAAATCGTGTATCAATGAAAATATATTCCAAAAAGCGAATTTAAGTGAAGCAATAATTTTGATAATTTTTACAGAATTTATTGCAAATTTGTTACACGTGCAGCATGTTTCATAGAAAATGTAGACAATACTTATTTAGCTATGAGACTGTAAAGTGGGATGTGCGTTGTGGTGCACTGGTTATCGACTCGGAACGACAAATCGGGGAGCCGAGTTCGAATTCCAGTTAAATTGCTTGCATTCATTTGCGTACAAATATCCTTAGGGAAAGGTATTAATACGTTTCGTTCCCTCCAGTTATAGATTAAATAATAGAACAGATTGGGTTCTATAGCATTAGCTTGCAACCAGTCTATTGCAGAAAGTAATAGCAGTCTATTGTGGGATAATCTTCTGCCCAGTCAGTCATGTCTCTTTTGAGATATGATCGCTCAATGTGTGTATCACGTATGGCTCTTAACTGACTGTAAAGATAATACCAGTATACAGAGTTTTAAAAATTAAAATCAATTTACAATAATGGAACACAAAATTGATTAACAGGATTATTTGGGGAGTTAAATAATTAAATAGATATAAAAAGAAGGAAAATTGAAAAAAAAAACTCTGGTATCACTGCGATATAAAGTAAAAGCTTTTAATTACCACAATCTGTTTCTTTCAAAAATGTTAATATTCTTGAAAATAAAAACTAATATTATTTATTATTTCTTCTTCTGTGGGACATTTCTTTAACATATCCTGGGAGATAGAATTTTAATATTTCTAGAGATCCTAGTTTCAAGGTCTGATAAATAATCAAGTGTTTGACATCCCATTTCTTTCAACAAATTTCCACATTTTGAGCATTCATGACCTGCATCAAAAGTGCTTTCTTTGACATAAACATTTAATTTAAAAAGTTATTTAGTTTTTTAATATAAAATTTTTCAATAACGTTTTGAACTGTTATAAAATATGCACCTCCAGAACCTTGTCTTACTTTTCCAAATTCATTTTCTAAACATTCTATGATAAATTTGCCAAACAATAAATTTAAACCGACTACTTAGCACATTTTTAAAAACATCAGTTAGGCGATTTCATGTATGTTCTGTGGTTAAACTAGAATCTCTTGTTCTTTCTTATTCTTTGATTTCCTCCCATTCTTTGTCATTTTCCAGAATTAGAAAAAAACCCACAGATATGCATCATCTAAATTTGATTTCACCTTTTTCAGTAGATCATTTTCTTAGTATCACCATATATTTTATGATACAATTTTCTAAAATATAAACCTTTTCAATGAAATTATCTGTTTCTACAGTATCCCTCCCACTTAATAATGAGTGTTTTAATGACTACAGTTTAAACAATTAGAAACATTTTATCATTCAATAGGTTTGGGGTAAACTTTTACAGAAGGTAGCTGAAGAGAGTGAGAAGAAAGGACTACAAGTAAATTGCAAGAAAACCGAATGCATGGTCATCAGCAAAAAGGGCAACCCAAATTGCCAAATACTGATGGGAGATACTAAAATCAAGCAGGTAGAAACAGAAATCCGAAGGCGAATTGGCATGGCAAAGGACGCGTTCCAGAAGCTGAGTAAAGTATTAAGAGACAGGAAAATTTTGCTAGAAACAAAGAAAAGAGTACTAGATTGCTAGGAGATGTCAGTTATTTAATATGGCAGTGAATGTTGGACAATATCTTCTAAGATGAACAAAAACCTTGAAGCAACTGAAATGTGGTTCTACGGAAGGATGCTGCGGATATCATGAACCAAACATGTCAGCGATGATGAGGTGTTGGAAAGAATGAAAACGAAAAGGAAATTAATATTGAGCATCAGGAAGAGAAAACTAAAGTTAATGGAACATGCAATGAGAAAGGAGGGCTTTGAGAACCTGATACAGACAGGCCAGATAGAGGGAAAGAGACAGAGGAAAGCATCGGATAACATATTTGAAGGGCCTGAGCAGGTGGATGACAGAACGGGGGTTGTTACAGGAGATGTTACAGGAGAGAGTGTGCCAAAAGCCACTAAGGATAGGGAGACGTGGAAGGCCATGATTGCCTAGATAGAATGCACATAGAAGAAGAAGAAGAAGAAGAAGAAGAAGAAGAAGAAGAAGAAGAGTTTCAAAACTAAGAATGAAGAATAAAATCATCGAAAAATACTAAATTTGATTTTCATTTATTTTTTTTCAAATGGGCAAATTTCTGTACAGTAAAATAGAAAAATTCGCATTGTAAAAAGTTACATTCATTTTTTGATTTTCTTTCAAGACGTTATCAACTTCACGTGTTATAAAGAAAACAAATTGTTCATGAAAAGTGAATTTTATAATCAAAACTATCAGAAAAGCCCGGCGTTGCTCGGGTGTAATGAAAGCTTTAAAACTAATCCATGCTCCTGGAGCTCAGACTCTTTGGACGTTGGCACGAAAGACTAAAAAGCAATAGTTGTTTTCAGTTAAAGCGAAACCGTAGACTGAAAGAAAATTGAATGGATGGAAGTCAAATTTTGATTTCCTGGTATCGATTTATATATATATATATATATATATATATATATATAATCGATTTTCTGCACTATTGTAAGAACTGCAATCTTGAATCTTCTGAATATCGTTTCTTACGTCTTTGTCTATGAGTGTATCAAATTTGATTAAATTTCTATAATCCGATTTTGTCGATTATCGATTTTCGATATTTATCGGGAGTACCTCGACACAAAACCTAGCTAAGAACACTCGCAGACGCTTACAGTACAACTGTGTAAGTTTTCAAGGAAATCGGTTCAGCCGTTTCGGAATCTATAAGTAACGGATACACACACACACACACACACACACACACAAAGTTCCATTTATAAATATGTTTAGATAGATATTCGCTATTATGGAGAAGAATAGCATAAAGACAAACAGTAAATGAACTTTCTACAACAAAATTCTTAATAGTGACATTTTTTCTGAATTTCGCTGTCTAAAATAATTGCAAAGTAAAATAGAGAAAGACGATACTGTCATGCCTGTTTTACATTTTTGTGTTATATTTTTAAGAATAATTGTAAAATATTAAATTTATTAGTGAATTTAGTTTTTGACATTAACGTTTTGTGATACATTCTTTAACAGTGTCATTTTTATTAATTTTGCAGTGAAAACCATATCTTCACATTTTAATATCTTCTATTTATTTACGAAGGTCAGATAAATTGAACATATCTTTAAAACTTACCTGTTATGTTAAAAAAAAAATTATTCATAAAGATAAAATTTAAACTTAATATAGTCATTGTTGAAGAATAATAGAGAAAATATTAAATTTAAATTTCTGTGATAAAATTCTTAATGACACCAGCAAATTTTCGTTTCAAATTGAGTTAGTTGAAGAAATATTGAAAAATCTTTTGCATGAATTTCGAAAATCTAAACTGAAAAAAATTCGCCTGTCTGTGGATTATGTTTTTAACTCAACATCAAGTAGAATCATAATAGAATCATATTTCATTTTGTCTGTAAGCAATTCCTCCGTGGATACGACGATCATTTTACGCCATGTTTTTGTTTATTACTTTCTTTTATCAATTTTTTTATGTTCTCAGCTGCCTCCATTTCCTTTTAGCCAACAGACGATGCAACTATTTCACAATGCAGTCGGCAGCTTGTTTATCGCGTTAGCTATCCTTGACACGAGTCAAATATTGATACTAATAGGGTCACTCTTAGCATATTATGTTGGTCCACATTATCAGAAGCAAACATTTCCTGGTAACATAGTAAATGTTGAATCTTCCATAAAATAACCCATAATATTTTATATAAATATACAAATCTCCAGAGCCTCACAAGATAGATTCTTATGGGATGACGTGTGAGTTATGAATGTAAGATGAGGTGGTAGAATTAAGAATTATCAATTAAAGAAGAGCAATAGCGACTTGCACTTGAAGTGGTTAAGATTATAGTGTACATCTTTCTTTACGGGGACATCTTTCACGAAAATTGTTTTAGGGAAGAAGCTGAGTGATATTTCTTATTTACAATTTTAATACGGGGTAAATGAAGATGATTCGAGTTCGTGGATGTAACATCCTAGTCATAAAGGTCTAAAATGGTGGAAATAAAGACTGCATCTCGTCTAAAGGCTCGTCATAGAAATAGCAAAAGAATAGCGATCGGCTTGCGATGGTATGATAGTAAATGTTGAAACTTCCATAAAATAATACATTATATTTTATACTAATATACAAGGTTCCAGAGCAACACAAGGTAGATTCATACGGGATGAGGTGTGCGATATGAATGTAAGATGAAGTGGTTAAAGTAAGGATTGCTTGCAATTTTGCGTTTGTGGGAAAGAGGCTGCCGAGTTGAAAATAAGGACTATAACGTGACCCTATAATCCCTCTTATGACCCTATAAACGCTTTTGAATTTTATCATAGCTGGAAAATGAAGATTGGAAAGCTCCAGCCCAGATGTGCCAGCAATATATGAAATGACAGAAGTCATGATGTCAAACGCCATTTTGCCAGACTGCTAACCAATGTTCAATCTCTATTAAATTACACATTTTAACATATTAAATTAAGGATTATCACTTTCGGTTTGTCTTTCCTACATGGCTTACCTCATTCCCAAATAAAGTCATATTTCTTATCTCATGATAACACATTTTTAATACTAATGTTCATTCAACACATGGCCTAAGTTAGAGAATTGCTGTGTGGTGTTGTATGGACTTAAGAAAAGGCAAGATATGGAGACCATTAGGCCCTTCAAGAAAAGATAATGATTAATCATAGACATGAAGAGGTAAAGGCTGTAGTAACTGGGAAAACATTTTACCGGGTGTCTGTTCCATAAAAACTAGATCTTGACAAGCTCTCCGAGTAAAACTCACTTATAATTAATGGAAATAAAAGGAACTGCAGATTATTCACACTTATGTATGTTGTATGGCGGATCCTAGTTGTAAAGATCAGGGCTGGTTGGGCCAAGGAACGTGGCTCGGCAGAACACATACCATAGAAATAGGAATAGAACAGCGAGAGGCTAAGAATATTTTCTCTGAAGGAAAGGAGTTGTAGGCTGGAAAATAATTTATCGTCCGCCAGTCTACATAGACGCCTATGAACAAGTGAGGGCTGGACAGTTTCATCCCAAATAATGGCAGCAACCCTCCATTTTTGATCTGATACGGATCTTCTAAAGATAGAGTATAGCAGAAAGAATCAGATACTTATTAGTGATACACGCTTTGGGCAATCATGTCTCGAAAGAGACATGACTGACTGGGCAGAAGATTATCCCGCAGTAGGTTGCCATTGCTTTCTGCGTTAGACTGGTTGCCAGCCAATGCTATAGAACCTAATCTGTCTTATTATTCAAACCATAACTGGAGGGAAGAGACGGATTAACATCTTTCCCAAGGGTATTTGCGCGTAAGTGAATAACTTTTAAAATGTTTTTGTCAAAGAAAGCATTTTTGATGCAGGCCATAATTGCTCAAAATGTGGAAATTGGTTGGAAGAAATCGGATGACAAACATTTGATAACTTAGACCTTGAAACTAGGATCTCTAAAAATATTAAAATGCCACTTTTCTATATACCAAGATATGTTACAAAAAAGGTATGTCCCACAGAAGAGGAAATAATAAATAATATTAGTTTTTATTTTCAAGAATATTAACATTTTTGAAAGAAACAGATTGTGGTAATTAAAAGGCTTTACTTTATATCGCAGTGATACCAGAGGTTTTTTTTTTCAATTTTCCCTCTTTTTATATCTATTTAATTATTTAACTCCCCAAATAATCCTGTTAATCAATTTTGTGTTCCATTATTGTAAATTGATTTTAATTTTTAAAACTATGTATACTGGTATTATCTTTACAGTCAGTTAAGAGCCATACGTGATACACGCTTTGAGCGATCATGTCTCGAAAGAGTGACTGGGCAGAAGATTATCCCGCAATAGACTGCCATTAGTTTTTATAGAACCCAATCTGTTCTTTTTTTAACCCATAACTGGAGGGAAGAGACGGATTAATACCTTTCCCAAGGGTATTTTTGCGTAAGTGAATGCAAGGAATTGAACTGGAATTCGAACTCGGCTCCCCGAGTTGTCGTTCCGAGTCGATAACCACTGCACCACAAAGCACATCCTTATTAGTGCGGTACAAAAACTGACCACTTTTCTAGCATCTTCGATCGGATATTCCACTTGAAGTCGGTACGAGCGTGAATCTCAATAGACCTTCAGGCAAAAGAGCCTCGTTAAGAGAAAGGCCAAACATCATGACAGATGAAAATTCATGGTGTGATCGTTGGCGGTGGAGCGTTCTGAAATTTTCATTGTATAGTGCTCGATATACGCAATTATCACCCCATTATTGTTTTCTTTTTACAATTCCTTCTAGTTATGCGTCTTTACCTGCGTTGAACAACAGCCTGTATATTACGCACGTAAAACTCTGAACCACAACTTTTCACGTGGTAAACGAATTAACCATTGTTTAATTATGTTCACATCCATTATTTAATCTCTATAAACATTCAGCAAGTGTTGATGCAATTTTTCTGCGGGCAGAAATCTGTGATACCCCTTCCCCTCGTATGTAATTTAATGCCAGTTGCCATTTTGCAACATGGATTATTGTCGCGAAGTTTTAACCTCTACTGCTAGTATTGTAGTCGAAAATAATAGAATTCGCGATAGTATTTTCTGATCGACTTAGGTATATTATGACAATTTTACATTCACCTAAAAGTTTACATATATACAGGCGTAGCTTTATTGGAATTTATATGTGATGTACGTGTAAAAGTACTAATAATTTAATCCACTTCGAAAAGAATGTCAGCTTTGAAGATTTATTCACACCCCACCTTATTTTTCGTAACCAGCATCCTTCGTTAAACATGGCAGTGAAAGTAATGAAGTATCTTCTGTAAATACTCAGTTCTACAGTCCATTCTACAGACAGTGGCAAATAGAACATGATATATATATATATATATATATATATATATATATATATATAAACATGTTACGGAAATTAACGAAACTTGGTTATAAACAACCGACAATTTGAAATGGTTTTGTTGAACATTACTTTTGATCGATACTCATATTTAAGTAGATGTTCTGTTTTTAATTAAAAAGTATTATATATTTATATCTACTGGCTTGATTATTTATGATAAATTTTTATTACGAAAATGTGTGTCATTCAGCAGGATTCGAACCTGCGTGGATAGGGGAAGCTACCATTTGATCTAGACAACGTCTTAGACCTCTCGACCACGAATGACCTCAAGTATACATATATATGTGCGTGTGTGTGTGTGGGTGAAATGATTGTGTCTAAACGAGGTTTTAATCAAGCCTATATTTTTATTTTTAATCATATCACCCCGAGTAAGGCGGTAACGCCACTGATGTGCCGGGGGCTACGTAAGAGTGAAAAGATTAGAAGAGAGAAAGCCGGAAACCACATGCTAAACAGGGAACAAGGAATGAGCCTCTACACATGTTCAATAGACGTGGGTGGAATGTGAACCGGGCGATAGTTTAGTCTATCTACTCCAATTTTTTAAAAAAGTGAAGATTGGAAGAGAAAACCGGAAATCACATCCTAAACAGGGAACAAGGGATGAGCCTCTACACCTGTTCAATAGACGTGGGTGGAGTGTGAAAAAAACCTCGTTTAGACAAATCATTTCACACACACACACACATATATATATATATATATATATATATATATATATATATTTATCAATGTCTATCCCTGCCAACATTTCCATTATTTTGCTTTGTTTCTTGGCTCAAGAGTCGCTAATCGCTTCCAGATTTTCTTTGTTTTATCAACTTCTCTGCCATCAATAAATTTCCTCAGACAGTTTACAAGTTTTCACCTGACGCCAAATTTTGTGTTATCCTAGATTTGCATAGAAAAAAAAACGAAGACGATATTCAGGAATGCTCTCTTTCGTCAAGAATATATTTGCAATGTTTAATGGTTGAGATTATTACTGACGTTTCACCGTTGTACACTCCAACCTTCTTCAGATAATTGCAATTTTGAACCGAATTCTTCAAAATTCAAATCACCTGAAGATGGTCGGAATTTACAACTGCAAAAACGTCGTGAATATGGCAACAAAGATGAGGACAACATTCCGAACAATGTAAATAGTGTAAATAATTACAATACTTCATTTAAGAAATATAGACAGATCCTGAAGAATGTCGGAGTGTACAACGATCGATGCGTCATGAATATGGCAACAAAGATGAGAACAACAGTCCGAACATTGTGAATACTGTAAATAATTACAATATCTCATCTCAGAAATTTCTAGACTGCTAAGTAGTACTCAATTATGATGAAACAAATTATCCATAATCTTATATTAGATAATTAGTTTTATAAGAATTAATATTTTTCGATAGCACTATTCTGTATGTGGTCGTATGTGTTCAGTAATTCACTGGGGTCATAGAGGCACCATGTTTCCTGCAGTCACAGCAGCAGAGGCATGTCTAAATCATTATAGCCCGTCGAAGTCCATCCCCTTTCAAGCTGGGTATTAAATTCAGAGTTTTCTTTCTTTTATACTACAGGGTTCTTAGTAAAGAAAAAAAAACGGTAAATTCAAAGATAAATTTAGCTGCACAAACCGCATAATTATCATAGACTTTCGAAACGTTTGCCTGATGTTCAACACAAAGTTGTAAGCGTGTTAACTAGGAAGCAAGTGGATAGTGTCAAGAGGGATTTCATTCCAAGCCTCAGTTAAGTACCACTTTAATGAATCAATGTTGACGATGTCACGACAATGGTTTTGCAAGTGAGTTAAAAGTATAAGTGCCATACTTGATACACGCTAGAGCGATCATGTCTCTTTCGATACATGACTGATTCTGCAGAAGATTCTCTCACAGTAGGTTACCATTTCTTTCTGCGGTAGACCGATTGCTAACGAAGGCTAAGGAACCCAATCTGAGATTCAACCATGATAACAGTCAATCAGTCAGTTAATTACCATACTTGATACACGCTTTGGCGATCATGTCTCTTTAGATCCATGACTGACTAGGCAGATTTTTCCACAGAAGGTTGCCATTTCTTTCTGCGCTAGACTGGTTACTATCCAAGGCTATAGAATCCAATCACAGTTTCGACTATGATAACAGTTAGTCAATCAGGTAAATGCTATACGTGACAGACGCTTGAGCGATCATGTCTCTTTCGATCATTGATTGACCCTGCAGAAGATTTTTCTGAAAAAGGTTGCCATTTCTTTATGCGGTAGACTGGTTGCCAACGAAGGCTATAGAACCATTTTTCTAGCAAGAGGGGGAATTATACGTTTCCCTAAAGTGGATTTATAAATTTCCCAAGAATATTGGCGCGTAAGTGCATGCTAAGAATTCGACTAGACTTCGAATTTAGAACTAACAACCTTCTTATAAGATTTGAAACAAAGACTGAGAGGTTTAATAATAGTACAAGTATCGACCAGAGATATAAAGCATACGAAGTTGGGGAGAGCCATGAGCGTCTGTATTTTTAGGAGACAGCGTATAAAACAAAATACTGAATATTAAATAATGCAAAAGGTAAATTCATAGATTAATTCTGTATAATTTTGCATTATCGGCATTTTTGGCTGGATTTTTTTTAGCAGCAATCGAAGAACTAGAATCCTTCCGAGGGCGCATATTTAAGACAGGAAATATTGCTTTTTGTCATTTTAAAACAAGTGAGGAATATAAAGCTAAAAATCAATCTTCATGAGTACGTTGGCTTGCTTTTGTAGAACAACGCTTAGGAGGAATCGTTAGATTGATTGATATTTTTTACAGCTTATCAACCTTTTCTGTCTTTTTATATTGACCGATTCATTTGTATTTGACGGCTTATAAACCTTTTTGTCCCTCTATATTGATTGATTTTTTTTACGGCTTATCAACCTTATATGTTCCTTGACATTGATTTATCAACTGATTTTTACGATTTATCAAACATTTCTGTCTCTCTGTATTGATTGACTGGTTTGTTCTTAACGATTTATCATCGTTTTCTGTAAATCTATATTCACTGTCTTATCAACCTTTTCTGTCCATCGATATTTATTGTTTTTGACGGCTTATCAACCTTTTCAAACACGCAATATTTATTGATTGGTTTGTTCTTAGCAGTTTATCAACTTTTTCTGTTAAATTATCATGACTGATTTGTTTTTACGGAGTTTTTTTTATCTCTTCATATTGATTGCTTGAATTTTTACGGGTTATCAACCTTTCCTGTCGATCTATATAGATCTACTTTTAATGGCTTATCAAACTTTTTGTTTCTGTATATTTATTGATGTATTGATTTTTACGAATGTCCATCCTTTTGATTCCCTCTATATTGATTGATTGATTTTTTATGGCTTATCAACCTTTTCTGCCACTCTATATTTATATTTTATTGCCTATCAACCTAATCTTTTTCAAGTTACTTAAAGCCCCCAATATTTTTAGATTTTAATTTAAAATAATAATGATTTACTAATACAAGTCTTACTAACTAACCCATGACTGGGAGAGAAGAGATCCAGGCTTTTCTTAAGGGTATGTGTGCGTAAGTGAATGTAACCAACTCAACTGGAATTCGAACTACGATTTCTAATTCCTATCTGTTAGCCAATACAATACTTGCACAGTCGAAATTGCAACAACTGGTATTCCCAATCGGTCACCCATTCAACTAATCACTAGGCTCGACGTTGCTTAATTTTAGTGATCGTACGGGAATCGATGATTCTACTTGATATAGTCATAAACAGAGAGTTGCATGAAAATTCAGGTAATTTCTGCAACGATAGAATGAACCGGCCATTTTTTCCAGATTTCTTAACTATAGATCGTATATATGATTTCTATTTGAGCGCTAGGGAGAATTTTAGTCCTAATAGACGTTCTAAGCAAAGAGCCTCCTAAAGGATTCGACAGATCATGTCAGAGGAGATTTTAGTGTCTGCGAAGTGATGATAGAAGGTTACTAGCTTAGTTTTGGTCGCATTGAAGGCAGTTGTCCACGGTTGAGCTGTTGAAGCTATATCAGTAGAGAGATCAGCTTCTGATCACCTCAATTTTGGGATCATTACGCAAGCATTATTAATAACAATGAATAATGTGTCTACACGCATTGTTAGCCTTTAAAAGTATCACCTTTAAATGCTTGTTTGTTTTTGACAGTTATTCGAATGAATGCAGAACAAAGGCGCAAGCATACATTTAGTTTGTACGTGATAAAAGTGATGTCCAAGATATTGGTGATATCGTAAATAAACCAATGTATACAATCTGCTCTGTGGATGCAAAATGGTATATATCTGAAAGTGTTACACATAAATTGGAAGGTGAATATAAATAACAAAATACACTTTTGAAAAAATGTGTAAGATGATAAGGGGTTAACTAATAACAGTACAAACGAAGAAAAGGGTGTTGGCCTTTAATGTAATGTCTAGCCTCCGATGTCACAGTGAAAGTTGTGCAATGTTGAGAATATCATTGGCACAGTATGTGACAGATGAAGATCTTACAAGATTTGAAACTTGAGTTTTATGATACTATGAAGGAAGAAAATGAAAACCGGTGTTCTTAGAGCGCGACGAAGAAATAAAATTATAACTGGAGTCTTTGGCGCACTCAGTCAGTCAGTTAAGTGCCATACGCTTGGGCGATCATGCCTCGAAAGAGAATGACTGACTGGGCAGAAGATTATCCCGCAGTAGGTTGCCATTGCTTTCTGTGGTAGACTGGTTGCCAACGAAGGCTACAGAACCCAATCTGTCCTGTTATTTAACCCATAACTGGAAGGAATAGACGGATTAAATACCTTTCCAAGGCTATTTGCGCGTAAGTGAATGCAATGGATTCAACTGGAATTCGAACTCGGTTCCCCGATTTCTGGTTCCGAGCCGATATCCAATACTCCACAACGCAAATCCGCCGCACTTGGGGCACTACAAGGCAAAAATTACAACTGCAGGAGGACACCACGTGGAAATAAAATAACAACTGTAGTATTTTGGAACTTACAAGGAAAGAAAATGACAACTTTAGTATTTTGTAACCTACAAGGAGAGAAAATAACAACTGTAGTATTTTGTAACCTACAAGGAAAAAAAATGACAACTTTAGTATATTGGAACCTATAAGGAGAGAAAATGACAACTGTAGTTTTTTTTAACCTACAAAGAAAGAAAATGACAACTTTAGTATTTTGTAACCTACAAGGAAAGAAAATGGCAACTGTACTATTTTTTAACCGAGAAGGAAAGAAAATGACAACTGTAGTATTTTGTAACCTACAAGAAAAGAAAATGACAACTTTAGTATATTGGAACCTACAAGAAAAGAAAATGAAAAACTTTAGCATTTTGTAACCTACAAGGAAAGAAAATGACAACTGTAGTATTTTGTAACCTACAAGGAAAGAAAATGACAGCTTTAGTATTTTGTAATCTACAAGGAAAGAAAATGACAACTGTAGTATTTTGGAACCTACAAGGAAAGAAAATGACAAATTTAGTATTTTGGAACCTACAAGGAAAGAAAATGACAACTGTAGTATTTTGTAACCTACAAGGAAAGAAAATGACAACTTTAGTATTTTGTAACCTACAAGGAAAGACAATGACACTTTAGTATTTTGGAACGTGCAAGGAAAGAAAATGACAACTGTAGTATTTTTTAACCTACAAGGAAAGAAAATCACAACTGTAGAATTTTGTAGACCACAAAGAAACAAAATGACAGCTGTAGTATTTTCTAACCTACAAGGAAAGAAAATGACAACTGTAGTATTTTGTAAGCTACAAGGAAAGAAAATGACAATTTAGTATTTTATAACCTACAAGGAAAGAAAATGACAACTTAAGTATTTTGTAACCTCCAAGGAAAGAAATTGACAACTGTAGTATTTTGTTACCTACGAGGAAAGAAAATGACAACTCTAGTATTTTGTTACCTACAAGGAAAGAAAATGACAACTGTAGTATTTTGTTACCTAGAAGGAAAGAAAATGACAACTGTAGTATTTTGTCAGTTACAAGGAAAGAAAATGACAACTTTAGTATTTAGTAACCAACAAGGAAAGAAAATGACAACTTTAGTATTTTGTAACCTACAAGGAAAGAAAATGACAGCCTTAGTATTTTGTAACCTACAAGAAAATGACAATTTTAGCATTTTGTAACCTACAAGGAAAGAAAATGAGAAATTTAGTATTTTGTAACCTACAAGGAAAGAAAATCACTACTGTAGTATTTTGTAACCTACAAGGAAAGAAAATGACAACTTTAGTATTTTATAACCTACAAAGAAATAAAATGACAACAGTAGTATATTGTAACCTACAAGGAATGAAAATGAGAACTGTAGTATTTCGTAACCTACCAAGGAAAGAAAATGACAACTGTAGTATTTTTTAGCCTACACGGAAAGAAAATGACAGCTTGAGTATTTTGTAGACCACAAGGAAACAAAATGACAGCTGTAGGATTTTGTAACCTACAAGGAAAGAAAATGACAACTTTAAAATATTGTAACCTACAAGGAAAGAAAATGACAACTCTAGAATTTTGTAGACCACAATGAAACCAAATGACAGCTGTGGTATTTTTTAACCTACAAGGAAAGAAAATGACAACTGTAGTATTTTGTAACCTACAAGGAAAAAAAATGACAAATTTAGTATTTTGTAGACCACAAAGAAAGAAAATGACAGCCTTAGTATTTTGTAACCTACAAGGAAAGAAAATGACAACTTTAGTATTTTGGAATCTACAAGGAAAGAAAATGATAGCTTTAGAATTTTGTAACCTACAAGGAAAGAAAATGACAATTTTAGCATTTTGTAACCCAAAAAGAAAGAAAATGAGAACTTTAGTATTTTTAACCTACAAGGAAAGAAAATGTCAACTGTAGTATTTTGTAAACTACAAGTAAATAGAATGACAACTTTAGTATTTTGTAACCTACAAGGAAAGAAAATGACAGCATAAGTATTTTGTAAACTCCAAGGAAAGAAAATGACAACTGTAATATTTTGTTACCTACAAGGAAAGAAAATGACAACTGTAGTATTTTGTAAGCTACAAGGAAAGAAAATGACAGCTTTAGTATTTTATAACCTACAAGGAAAGAAAATGACAACTTTAGTATTTTGTAACCTACAACGAAAGAAAATGACAACTTTAGTATTTTGTAACCTACAAGGAAAGAAAATGACAGCCTTAGTATTTTGTGACCTACAAGAAAATGACAATTTTAGCATTTTGTAACCTACAAGGAAAGAAAATGAGAACTTTAGTATTTTGTAACCTACAAGGAAAGAAAATCACAACTGTAGTATTTTGTAACCTACAAGGAAAGAAAATGACAACTTTAGTATTTTATAACCTACAAAGAAATAAAATGACAACAGTAGTATATTGTAACCCAGAACGAATGAAAATGAGAACTGTAGTATTTTGTTACCTACAAGGAAAAAAAATGACGACTGTAGTCATTTGTAACCTACAAGGAAAGAAAATGACAACTTTAGTATTTTGTAACCTACAAGGAAAGAAAATGACAACTTTAGTATTTTGTAACCTACAAGGAAAGAAAATGACAATTGTAGTATTTTGTAACCTACGAGGAAAGAAAATGACAATTGTAGTATTTTGTAACCTACAAGGAAAGAAAATGACAACTGTAGTATTTTTTAGCCTACACGGAAAGAAAATGACAGCTTGAGTATTTTGTAGACCACAAGGAAACAAAATGACAGCTGTAGGATTTTGTAACCTACAAGGAAAGAAAATGACAACTTTAAAATATTGTAACCTACAAGGAAAGAAAATGACAACTCTAGAATTTTGTAGACCACAATGAAACCAAATGACAGCTGTAGTATTTTTTAACCTACAAGGAAAGAAAATGACAACTGTAGTATTTTGTAACCTACAAGGAAAAAAAATGACAAATTTAGTATTTTGTAGACCACAAAGAAAGAAAATGACAGCCTTAGTATTTTGTAACCTACAAGGAAAGAAAATGACAACTTTAGTATTTTGGAATCTACAAGGAAAGAAAATGATAGCTTTAGAATTTTGTAACCTACAAGGAAAGAAAATGACAATTTTAGCATTTTGTAACCCAAAAAGAAAGAAAATGAGAACTTTAGTATTTTTAACCTACAAGGAAAGAAAATGACAACATAAGTATTTTGTAAACTCCAAGGAAAGAAAATGACAACTGTAATATTTTGTTACCTACAAGGAAAGAAAATGACAACTGTAGTATTTTGTAAGCTACAAGGAAAGAAAATGACAGCTTTAGTATTTTATAACCTACAAGGAAAGAAAATGACAACTTAAGTATTTTGTAACCTCCAAGGAAAGAAAATGACAACTGTAGTATTTTGTCAGCTACAAGGAAAGAAAATGACAGCTTTAGTATTTTATAACCTACAAGGAAAGAAAATGACAACTTTAGTATTTTGTAACCTACAACGAAAGAAAATGACAACTTTAGTATTTTGTAACCTACAAGGAAAGAAAATGACAGCCTTAGTATTTTGTGACCTACAAGAAAATGACAATTTTAGCATTTTGTAACCTACAAGGAAAGAAAATGAGAACTTTAGTATTTTGTAACCTACAAGGAAAGAAAATCACAACTGTAGTATTTTGTAACCTACAAGGAAAGAAAATGACAACTTTAGTATTTTATAACCTACAAAGAAATAAAATGACAACAGTAGTATATTGTAACCCAGAACGAATGAAAATGAGAACTGTAGTATTTTGTTACCTACAAGGAAAAAAAATGACGACTGTAGTCATTTGTAACCTACAAGGAAAGAAAATGACAACTTTAGTATTTTGTAACCTACAAGGAAAGAAAATGACAACTTTAGTATTTTGTAACCTACAAGGAAAGAAAATGACAATTGTAGTATTTTGTAACCTACGAGGAAAGAAAATGACAATTGTAGAATTTTGTAACCTACAAGGAAAGAAAATGACAACTGTAGTATTTTTTAGCCTACACGGAAAGAAAATGACAGCTTGAGTATTTTGTAGACCACAAGGAAACAAAATGACAGCTGTAGGATTTTGTAACCTACAAGGAAAGAAAATGACAACTTTAAAATATTGTAACCTACAAGGAAAGAAAATGACAACTCTAGAATTTTGTAGACCACAATGAAACCAAATGACAGCTGTAGTATTTTTTAACCTACAAGGAAAGAAAATGACAACTGTAGTATTTTGGAATCTACAAGGAAAGAAAATGATAGCTTTAGAATTTTGTAACCTACAAGGAAAGAAAATGACAATTTTAGCATTTTGTAACCCAAAAAGAAAGAAAATGAGAACTTTAGTATTTTTAACCTACAAGGAAAGAAAATGACAACATAAGTATTTTGTAAACTCCAAGGAAAGAAAA
Organism: Ascarosepion bandense; assembly: GCA_037127315.1. Lineage (NCBI taxonomy): Eukaryota > Metazoa > Mollusca > Cephalopoda > Sepiida > Sepiidae > Ascarosepion > Ascarosepion bandense. Next base: position 151,376 of record JBBBDQ010001050.1, on the reverse strand, counting down.
TGACAACTGTAATATTTTGTTACCTACAAGGAAAGAAAATGACAACTGTAGTATTTTGTAAGCTACAAGGAAAGAAAATGACAGCTTTAGTATTTTATAACCTACAAGGAAAGAAAATGACAACTTAAGTATTTTGTAACCTCCAAGGAAAGAAAATGACAACTGTAGTATTTTGTCAGCTACAAGGAAAGAAAATGACAACATTAGTATTTTTTAACCTACAAGGAAAGAAAATGACAACTTTAGTATTTTGTAACCTACAACGAAAGAAAATGACAACTTTAGTATTTTGTAACCTACAAGGAAAGAAAATGACAGCCTTAGTATTTTGTGACATACAAGAAAATGACAATTTTAGCATTTTGTAACCTACAAGGAAAGAAAATGAGAACTTTAGTATTTTGTAACCTACAAGAAAATCACAACTGTAGTTTTTTGTAACCTACAAGGAAAGAAAATGAGAATTGTAGTATTTTGTAAGCTACAAGGAAAGAAAATGACAATTTAGTATTTTATAACCTACAAGGAAAGAAAATGACAACTTAAGTATTTTGTAACCTCCAAGGAAAGAAAATGACAACTGTAGTATTTTGTTACCTACAAGGAAAGAAAATGACAACTCTAGTATTTTCTTACCTACAAGGAAAGAAAATGACAACTGTAGTATTTTGTTACCTACAAGGAAAGAAAATGACAACTGTAGTATTTTGTTACCTACAAGGAAAGAAAATGACAACTGTAGTATTTTGTCAGTTACAAGGAAAGAAAATGACAACTTTAGTATTTAGTAACCAACAAGGAAAGAAAATGACAACTTTAGTATTTTGTAACCTACAAGGAAAGAAAATGACAGCCTTAGTATTTTGTAACCTACAAGAAAATGACAATTTTAGCATTTTGTAACCTACAAGGAAAGAAAATGAGAAATTTAGTATTTTGTAACCTACAAGGAAAGAAAATCACAACTGTAGTATTTTGTAACCTACAAGGAAAGAAAATGACAACTTTAGTATTTTATAACCTACAAAGAAATAAAATGACAACAGTAGTATATTGTAACCTACAAGGAATGAAAATGAGAACTGTAGTATTTTGTTACCTACAAGGAAAAAAATGACGACTGTAGTCATGTGTAACCTACAAGGAAAGAAAATGACAACTTTAGTATTTTGTAACCTACAAGGAAAGAAAATGACAACTTTAGTATTTTGTAACCTACAAGAAAAGAAAATGACAATTGTAGTATTTTGTAACCTACGAGGAAAGAAAATGACAACTGTAGTATTTTGTAACCTACAAGGAAAGAAAATGACAAGTGTAGTATTTTTTAGCCTACACGGAAAGAAAACGACAGCTTGAGTATTTTGTAGACCACAAGGAAACAAAATGACAGCTGTAGGATTTTGTAACCTACAAGGAAAGAAAATGACAACTTTAAAATATTGTAACCTACAAGGAAAGAAAATGACAACTCTAGAATTTTGTAGACCACAATGAAACCAAATGACAGCTGTAGTATTTTTTAACCTACAAGGAAAGAAAATGACAACTGTAGTATTTTGTAACCTACAAGGAAAAAAAATGACAAATTTAGTATTTTGTAGACCACAAAGAAAGAAAATGACAGCCTTAGTATTTTGTAACCTACAAGGAAAGAAAATGACAACTTTAGTATTTTGGAATCTACAAGGAAAGAAAATGATAGCTTTAGAATTTTGTAACCTACAAGGAAAGAAAATGACAATTTTAGCATTTTGTAACCCAAAAAGAAAGAAAATGAGAACTTTAGTATTTTTAACCTACAAGGAAAGAAAATCACAACTGTAGTATTTTGTAAACTACAAGGAAAGAAAATGTCAACTGTAGTATTTTGTAAACTACAAGTAAATAAAATGACAACTTTAGTATTTTGTAACCTACAAGGAAAGAAAATGACAACATAAGTATTTTGTAAACTCCAAGGAAAGAAAATGACAACTGTAATATTTTGTTACCTACAAGGAAAGAAAATGACAGCTTTAGTATTTTGTAAGCTACAAGGAAAGAAAATGACAGCTTTAGTATTTTATAACCTACAAGGAAAGAAAATGACAACTTAAGTATTTTGTAACCTCCAAGGAAAGAAAATGACAACTGTAGTATTTTGTCAGCTACAAGGAAAGAAAATGACAACATTAGTATTTTTTAACCTACAAGGAAAGAAAATGACAACTTTAGTATTTTGTAACCTACAACGAAAGAAAATGACAACTTTAGTATTTTGTAACCTACAAGGAAAGAAAATGACAGCCTTAGTATTTTGTGACCTACAAGAAAATGACAATTTTAGCATTTTGTAACCTACAAGGAAAGAAAATGAGAACTTTAGTATTTTGTAACCTACAAGGAAAGAAAATCACAACTGTAGTATTTTGTAACCTACAAGGAAAGAAAATGACAACTTTAGTATTTTATAACCTACAAAGAAATAAAATGACAACAGTAGTATATTGTAACCCAGAACGAATGAAAATGAGAACTGTAGTATTTTGTTACCTACAAGGAAAAAAAATGACGACTGTAGTCATTTGTAACCTACAAGGAAAGAAAATGACAACTTTAGTATTTTGTAACCTACAAGGAAAGAAAATGACAATTGTAGTATTTTGTAACCTACGAGGAAAGAAAATGACAATTGTAGTATTTTGTAACCTACAAGGAAAGAAAATGACAACTGTAGTATTTTTTAGCCTACACGGAAAGAAAATGACAGCTTGAGTATTTTGTAGACCACAAGGAAACAAAATGACAACTGTAGGATTTTGTAACCTACAAGGAAAGAAAATGACAGCTTTAGTATTTTATAACCTACAAGGAAAGAAAATGACAACTTAAGTATTTTGTAACCTCCAAGGAAAGAAAATGACAACTGTAGCATTTTGTTACCTACAAGGAAAGAAAATGACAACTGTAGTATTTTGTCAGCTACAAGGAAAGAAAATGACAACTTTAGTATTTTATAACCTACAAAGAAATAAAATGACAACAGTAGTATATTGTAACCTACAAGGAATGAAAATGAGAACTGTAGTATTTTGTTACCTACAAGGAAAAAAATGACGACTGTAGTCATTTGTAACCTACAAGGAAAGAAAATGACAACTTTAGTATTTTGTAACCTACAATGAAAGAAAATGACAACTTTAGTATTTTGTAACCTACAAGGAAAGAAAATGACAATTGTAGTATTTTGTAACCTACGAGGAAAAAAATGACAACTGTAGTATTTTGTAACCTACAAGGAAAGAAAATGACAACTGTAGTATTTTTTAGCCTACACGGAAAGAAAATGACAGGTTGAGTATTTTGTAGACCACAAGGAAACAAAATGACAACTGTAAAATTTTGTAACCTACAAGGAAAGAAAATGACAACTCTAGAATTTTGTAGACCACAATGAAACCAAATGACAGCTGTAGTATTTTTTAACCTACAAGGAAAGAAAATGACAACTGTAGTATTTTGTAACCTACAAGGAAAAAAAATGACAAATTTAGTATTTTGTAGACCACAAAGAAAGAAAATGACAACTTTAGTATTTTGTAACCTCCAAGGAAAGAAAATGACAGCCTTAGTATTTTGTAACCTACAAGGAAAGAAAATGACAACTTTAGTATTTTGGAACCTACAAGGAAAGAAAATGATAGCTTTAGAATTTTGTAACCTACAAGGAAAGAAAATGACAATTTTAGCATTTTGTAACCCAAAAAGAAAGAAAATGAGAACTTTAGTATTTTTTAACCTACAAGGAAAGAAAATCACAACTTTAGTATTTTGTAAACTACAAGGAAGGAAAATGTCAACTGTAGTATTTTGTAAACTACAAGTAAATAAAATGACAACTTTAGTATTTTGTAACCTACAAGGAAAGAAAATGACAACATAAGTATTTTGTAAACTCCAAGGAAAGAAAATGACAACTGTAATATTTTGTTACCTACAAGGAAAGAAAATGACAACTGTAGTATTTTGTAAGCTACAAGGAAAGAAAATGACAGCATTAGTATTTTGTAACCTCCAAGGAAAGAAAATGACAACTGTAGTATTTTGTTACCTACAAGGAAAGAAAATGACAACTGTAGTATTTTGTCAGCTACAAGGAAAGAAAATGACAACTTTAGTATTTTTTAACCTACAAGGAAAGAAAATGACAACTTTAGTATTTTGTAACCTACAACGAAAGAAAATGACAACTTTAGTATTTTGTAACCTACAAGGAAAGAAAATGACAGCCTTAGTATTTTGTGACCTACAAGAAAATGACAATTTTAGCATTTTGTAACCTACAAGGAAAGAAAATGAGAACTTTAGTATTTTGTAACCTACAAGGAAAGAAAATCACAACTGTAGTATTTTGTAACCTACAAGGAAAGAAAATGACAACTTTAGTATTTTATAACCTACAAAGAAATAAAATGACAACAGTAGTATATTGTAACCCAGAAGGAATGAAAATGAGAACTGTAGTATTTTGTTACCTACAAGGAAAAAAATGACGACTGTAGTCATTTGTAACCTACAAGGAAAGAAAATGACAACTTTAGTATTTTGTAACCTACAAGGAAAGAAAATGACAACTTTAGTATTTTGTAACCTACAGGGAAAGAAAAGGACAATTGTAGTATTTTGTAACCTACAAGGAAAGAAAATGACAACTTTAGTATTTTGTAACCTACAAGGAAAGAAAATGACAATTGTAGTATCTTGTAACCTACGAGGAAAGAAAATGACAACTGTAGTATTTTGTAACCTACAAGGAAAGAAAATGACAACTGTAGTATTTTTTAGCCTACACGGAAAGAAAATGACAGCTTGAGTATTTTGTAGACCACAAGGAAACAAAATGACAACTGTAGGATTTTGTAACCTACAAGGAAAGAAAATGACAGCTTTAAAATTTTGTAACCTACAAGGAAAGAAAATGACAATTCTAGAATTTTGTAGACCACAATGAAACCAAATGACAGCTGTAGTATTTTTTAACCTACAAGGAAAGAAAATGACAACTGTAGTATTTTGTAACCTACAAGGAAAAAAAATGACAAATTTAGTATTTTGTAGACCACAAAGAAAGAAAATGACAACTTTAGTATTTTGTAACCTCCAAGGAAAGAAAATGACAGCCTTAGTATTTTGTAACCTACAAGGAAAGAAAATGACAACTTTAGTATTTTGGAACCTACAAGGAAAGAAAATGATAGCTTTAGAATTTTGTAACCTACAAGGAAAGAAAATGACAATTTTAGCATTTTGTAACCCAAAAAGAAAGAAAATGAGAACTTTAGTATTTTTTAACCTACAAGGAAAGAAAATCACAACTTTAGTATTTTGTAAACTACAAGGAAGGAAAATGTCAACTGTAGTATTTTGTAAACTACAAGTAAATAAAATGACAACTTTAGTATTTTGTAACCTACAAGGAAAGAAAATGACAACATAAGTATTTTGTAAACTCCAAGGAAAGAAAATGACAACTGTAATATTTTGTTACCTACAAGGAAAGAAAATGACAACTGTAGTATTTTGTAAGCTACAAGGAAAGAAAATGACAGCTTTAGTATTCTGTAACCTCCAAGGAAAGAAAATGACAACTGTAGTATTTTGTTACCTACAAGGAAAGAAAATGACAACTGTAGTATTTTGTCAGCTACAAGGAAAGAAAATGACAACTTTAGTATTTTTTAACCTACAAGGAAAGAAAATGACAACTTTAGTATTTTGTAACCTACAACGAAAGAAAATGACAACTTTAGTATTTTGTAACCTACAAGGAAAGAAAATGACAGCCTTAGTATTTTGTGACCTACAAGAAAATGACAATTTTAGCATTTTGTAACCTACAAGGAAAGAAAATGAGAACTTTAGTATTTTGTAACCTACAAGGAAAGAAAATCACAACTGTAGTATTTTGTAACCTACAAGGAAAGAAAATGACAACTTTAGTATTTTATAACCTACAAAGAAATAAAATGACAACAGTAGTATTTGTAACCCAGAAGGAATGAAAATGAGAACTGTAGTATTTTGTTACCTACAAGGAAAAAAATGACGACTGTAGTCATTTGTAACCTACAAGGAAAGAAAATGACAACTTTAGTATTTTGTAACCTACAAGGAAAGAAAATGACAACTTTAGTATTTTGTAACCTACAGGGAAAGAAAATGACAATTGTAGTATTTTGTAACCTACAAGGAAAGAAAATGACAACTTTAGTATTTTGTAAACCTACAAGGAAAGAAAATGACAATTGTAGTATCTTGTAACCTACGAGGAAAGAAAATGACAACTGTAGTATTTTGTAACCTACAAGGAAAGAAAATGACAACTGTAGTATTTTTTAGCCTACACGGAAAGAAAATGACAGCTTGAGTATTTTGTAGACCACAAGGAAACAAAATGACAACTGTAGGATTTTGTAACCTACAAGGAAAGAAAATGACAGCTTTAAAATTTTGTAACCTACAAGGAAAGAAAATGACAACTCTAGAATTTTGTAGACCACAATGAAACCAAATGACAGCTGTAGTATTTTTTAACCTACAAGGAAAGAAAATGACAACTGTAGTATTTTGTAACCTACAAGGAAAAAAAATGACAAATTTAGTATTTTGTAGACCACAAAGAAAGAAAATGACAACTTTAGTATTTTGTAACCTCCAAGGAAAGAAAATGACAGCCTTAGTATTTTGTAACCTACAAGGAAAGAAAATGACAACTTTAGTATTTTGGAACATACAAGGAAAGAAAATGAAAACTTTAGTATTTTGGGAACATACAAGGAAAGAAAATGATAGCTTTAGAATTTTGTAACCTACAAGGAAAGAAAATGACAATTTTAGCATTTTGTAACCCAAAAAGAAAGAAAATGAGAACTTTAGTATTTTTTAACCTACAAGGAAAGAAAATCACAACTGTAGTATTTTGTAAACTACAAGGAAAGAAAATGTCAACTGTAGTATTTTGTAAACTACAAGTAAATAAAATGACAACGTTAGTATTTTGTAACCTACAAGGAAAGAAAATGACAACATAAGTATTTTGTAAACTCCAAGGAAAGAAAATGACAACTGTAATATTTTGTTACCTACAAGGAAAGAAAATGACAACTGTAGTATTTTGTAAGCTACAAGGAAAGAAAATGACAGCTTTAGTATTTTATAACCTACAAGGAAAGAAAATGACAACTTAAGTATTTTGTAACCTCCAAGGAAAGAAAATGACAACTGTAGTATTTTGTTACCTACAAGGAAAGAAAATGACAACTGTAGTATTTTGTCAGCTACAAGGAAAGAAAATGACAACTTTAGTATTTTTTAACCTACAAGGAAAGAAAATGACAACTTTAGTATTTTGTAACCTACAACGAAAGAAAATGACAACTTTAGTATTTTGTAACCTACAAGGAAAGAAAATGACAGCCTTAGTATTTTGTGACCTACAAGAAAATGACAATTTTAGCATTTTGTAACCTACAAGGAAAGAAAATGAGAACTTTAGTATTTTGTAACCTACAAGGAAAGAAAATCACAACTGTAGTATTTTGTAACCTACAAGGAAAGAAAATGACAACTTTAGTATTTTATAACCTACAAAGAAATAAAATGACAACAGTAGTATATTGTAACCCAGAAGGAATGAAAATGAGAACTGTAGTATTTTGTTACCTAAAAGGAAAAAAAATGACGACTGTAGTCATTTGTAACCGACAAGGAAAGAAAATGACAACTTTAGTATTTTGTAACCTACAAGGAAAGAAAATGACAATTGTAGTATTTTGTAACCTACGAGGAAAGAAAATGACAACTGTAGTATTTTGTAACCTACAAGGAAAGAAAATGACAACTGTAGTATTTTTTAACCTACACGGAAAGAAAATGACAACTCTAGAATTTTGTAGACCACAATGAAACCAAATGACAGCAGTAGTATTTTTTAACCTACAAGGAAAGAAAATGAGAATTGTAGTATATTTTAACCTACAAGGAAAGAAAATGACAACTTTAGTATTTTGTAGACCACAAAGAAAGAAAATGAGAACTTTAGTATTTTGTAACCTGCAAGGAAAGAAAATGACAGCCTTAGTATTTTGTAACCTACAAGGAAAGAAAATGACAACTTTAGTATTTTGGAACCTACAAGGAAAGAAAATGATAGCTTTAGTATTTTGTAACCTACAAGGAAAGAAAATGACAATTTTAGCATTTTGTAACCCAAAAAGAAAGAAAATGAGAACTTTAGTATTTTTTAACCTACAAGGAAAGAAAATCACAACTGTAGTATTTTGTAAACTACAAGGAAAGAAAATGTCAACTGTAGTATTTTGTAAACTACAAGTAAATAAAATGACAACTTTAGTATTTTGTAACCTACAAGGAAGGAAAATGACAGCCTTCGTATTTTGTAACCTACAAGGAAAGAAAATGACAAAAGTAGTATTTTGTTATCTACAAGGGAAGAAATTGACAACTGTAGTATTTTGTATGCTACAAGGAAAGAAAATGACAACTTTAGTATTTTGTAACCTACAAGGAGAGAAAATGACAACTTCAATATTTTGTAACCTACAAGGAAAGAAAATGACAACTTTAGTATTTTGTAACCTACAAGGAAAGAAAAATAAAACTTTATTATTTTGTAACCTACAAGAAAAGAAAATGACAAATGTAGTATTTTGTTATCTACTACGAAAGAAATTGACAACTGTAGTATTTTGTATGCTACAAGGAAAGAAAATGACAACTTTAGTATTTTCTAACCTACAAGGAAAGAAAATGACAACATAATATTTTGTAACCTACAAGGAAAAAAATTACAACTTTAGTATTTTGTAACCTACAAGGAAACAAAATGAAAACATTACCCTTTTGTAACCTACAAGGAATGAAAATGAAAACTGTAGTATTTTGTAACCTAGAAGGAATGAAAATGACAACTTTAGTATTTTGTAAGCTACAAGAAAAGAAAATGACAACTGTAGTATTTTGAAACCTACAAGGAAAGAAAATGACAATTTAGTATTTTGTAACATCCAAGGAAAGCAAATGACAGCTGTAGTATTTTGTAACCTACAAGGAAAGAAAATGACAACTGTAATATTTTTTAACCTACAAGCAAAGAAAATGAGAACTTTAGTATATTGTAACCTACAAGAAAAGAAAATGACAACTGTAGTATTTTGTTACCTACAAGGATAGAAAATGACAACTGTAGTATTTTGTTACCTACAAGGAAAGAAAATGACAACTGTAGTATTTTGTAAGCTACAAGGAAAGAAAATGACAACTTTAATATTTTGTTACCTACAAGGAAAGAAAATGTCACCTTTAGTATTTTGGAACCTACAAGGAAAGAAAATGACAGCCTTAGTATTTTGTAACCTACAAGAAAAGAAAATGACAACTTTAGTATTTTGGAACCTACAAGGAAAAAAAAATGAAAACATTAGTATTTTGTAACCTACAAGGAAAGAAATTGACAATTTTAGCATTTTGTAACCTACAAGGAAAGAAAATGAGAACTTTAGTATTTTGTAACCTAAAAGGAAAGAAAATCACAACTGTAGTATTTTGTAACCTACAAGGAAAGAAAATGGCAACTGTAGTATTTTGCAACCTACAAGGAAAGAAAATGACAACTTTAGTATTTTGTAACCTACAAGGAGAGAAAATGACAACCTTAGTATTTTGTAACCTACGAGGAACGAAAATGACAACTTTAGCATTTTGTAACCTACAAGAAAAGAAAATGACAACTTTAGTATTTTGGAACCTACAAGGAAAGAAAATGAAAACTTAATATTTTGTAACCTACAAGGAAAAAAATGACAATTTTAGTATTTTGTAACCTACTAGGAAAGAAAATGACAACTTTAGTATTTTTAACCTACAAGGAAAAAAAAATAAAACGTTAGTATTTGTAACCTACAAGAAAAGAAAATGACAACTGTAGTATTTTTTAACCTACAAGGAAAGAAAATGACAAATTTAGTATTTTGTAACCTACAGGAAAAGAAAATTACAACTTTAGTATTTTGTAACCTACAAGGAAAGAAAATGACAATTTTAGTATTTTGTAACCTACAAGGAAAGAAAATGACATCATAAGTGTTTTGTAAACTCCAAGGAAAGAAAATGACAGCTGTAGTATTTTGTAACCTACAAGGAAAGAAAATGACAATTGTAATATTTTTTAACCTACAAGGAAAGAAAATGACAATTTTAGCATTTTGTAACGTACAAAAAAAGAAAATGACAATTTTAGCATTTTGTAACCTACAAGGAAAGATAATGTCAACTGTAGTATTTTGTAACCTAAAAGGAGAGAAAATGACAATTTTAGTATTTTTTAACCTACAAAGAAAGAAAATGACAACTGTAGTATTTTGTAACCTACAAGGAAAGAAAATGACAAATTAATATTTTGTCACCTACAAGGAAAGAAATGACAACTGTAGTATTTTGTAACCTACAAGGAAAGGAAATGACAACTTTAGTATTTTTTAAACTACAAGGAAAGAAAATGACAACATTACCATTTTGTAACCTACAAGGAAAGAAAATGACACCATAAGTATTTTGTAACCTGCAAGGAAAGAAAATGAGAGCTGTAGTATTTTTTAACCTACAAGGAAATAAAATGACAACTGTAATATTTTTTAACTTACAAGCAAAGAAAATGAGAACTTTAGTATTTTGTAACCTACAAGTAAAAAAAATGACAACTGTAGTACTTTGTTACCTACAAGGATAGAAAATGACAACTGTAGTATTTTGTTACCTACAAGGAAAGAAAATGACAACTGTAGTATTTTGTAAGCTACAAGGAAAGAAAATGACAACTTTAGTATTTTTTAACCTGCAAGGAAAGAAAATGAGAACGTTAGTATTTTGTAACCTACAAGGAAAGAAAATCACAAGTGTAGTATTTTGTACCCTACAAGGAAAGAAAATGGCAAATGTAGTATTTTGCAACCTACAAGGAAAGAAAATGACAACTTTAGTATTTTCTAACCTACAAGGAGAGAAAATGACAACCTTAGTATTTTGTAATCTACGAGGAAAGAAAATGACAATTTAGCATTTTGTAACCTACAAGGAAAAAAATGACGACTGCGGTATTTTTTAACCTACAAGGAAAGAAAATGACAGCATTAGTATTTTGTAACCTACAAGGAAAGAAAATCACAACTTTAGTATTTTGTCACCCACAAGGAAAGAAAATGACAACTTAAGTATTTTGGAGTCTCCATGGAAAGAAAATGACAGCTGTAGTATTTTGTTACCTAGAAGGAAAGAAAATGACAACGTTAGTATTTTATAACCTACAAGGAAAGAAAATGACAACTGTAGTATTTTGTAACCTACTAGGAAAGAAAATGACAACTTTAGTATTTTTAACCTACAAGGAAAGAAAAATAAAACGTTAGTATTTTGTAACCTACGAGAAAAGAAAATGACAACTGTAGTATATTGTTACCTACAAGGAAAGAAAATGACAACTGTAGTATTTTGTAACCTACAAGGAAAGAAAATGACAACATTAGTATTTTTTAACCTACAATGAAAAAAATGACAACTTTAGTATTTTGTAACCTAGAGGAAAAGAAAATTACAACTTTAGTATTTTGTAACCTACAAGGAAACAAAATGACAACATTACCATTTTGTAACCCACAAGGAAAGAAAATCAAAACTGTAGTGTTTTGTAACCTCCAAGGAAAGAAAATGACAGCTGTAGTATTTTGTTACCTAGAAGGAAAAAAAATGACAACTTTAGTATTTTGCAACCTACAAGGAAAGAAGATGACAACGTTAGTATTTTATAACCTACAAGGAAAGAAAATGACAACTGTAGTATTTTTAACCTACAAGGAAAGAAAATGACAACTTTAGTATTTTGTAACCTAGAAGGAAAGAAAATGTCAAATTTAGTATTTTGGAACCTACAAGGAAAGAAAATGAAAACTTTAGTGTTTTGTAAACTACAAGGAAAGAAAATGACAACTGTAGTATTTTGTAACCTACAAGGAAAGAAGATGACAACTGTAGTATTTTGTAACCTACAAGAACAGAAAATGACAACTTTAGCATTTTGTAACCTACAAGGGAAGAAAATGACACATTTAGTATTTTGTAACCTACAAGGACAGAAAATGACAACTGTAGTATTTTGTAACCTACAAGGAAAGAAAATGACAACTTTAGTATTTTGTAACCTACAAGGTAAGAAAAATACATCTGTAGTATTTTGGAACCTAAAAGGAAAGAAAATGTCACCTTTAGTATTCTGGAACATAGAAGGAAAGAAAATGACAACTGTAGTATTTTTTACCCTACAAGGAAAGAAAAGGACAGCTTTAGTATTTTGTAAACTAGAAGGAAAGAAAGTCACAATTGTAGTATTTTGTAACCTACAAGGAAATAAAATTACAACATAAGTATACTGTAACCTCCAAGCAAAGAAAATGACAGCTGTTGTATTTTGTAACCTACAAGGAAAGAAAATGACAACTGTAGTATTTTTTAACCTACAAGGACAGAAAATGACAGCTTTAGTATTTTGTAACCTACAAGAAAAGAACATCACAACTGTAGTATTTTCTAACCCACAAGGAATGAAAATGACAACATAAATATATTGTAACCTCCAAGGAAAGAAAATGACAGCTGTAGTATTTTGTAACCTACGAGGAAACAAAATGACAGCTGTAGTATTTTGTAACCTACAAGGAAAGAAAATGACAGCTTTAATATTTTTTAACCTACAAGGAAAGAAAATGAGAACTTTAGTATTTGGTAACCTACAAGGAAAGAAAATGACACCTGTAGTATTTTGTAAGCTACAGGGAAAGAAAATCTCAACTGTAGTGTTTTGTAACCTACAAGGAAAGGAAATGACAACTTTAGTATTTTGTAACCTACAAGGAAAGAAAATGAAAACGTTAGTATTTTGCAACCTACAAGAAAAGAAAATGACAACTGTAGGATTTTGTAACCTACAAGGAAAGAAAATGACAACTTAAGCATTTTGTAACCTACAAGGAAAGAAAATGACAACTGTGGTATTTTTTAACCTTCAAGGAAAAAAAATGACAGCTTTAGTATTTTGTAACCTACAAGGAAAGAAACTCACAACTATAGTATTTTGTAAGCTACAAGGAAAGAAAATGACAACTGTAGTATTTTTTACCCTACAAGGAAAGAAAAGGACAGCTTTAGTATTTTGTAAACTAGAAGGAAAGTAAATCACAATTGTAGTATTTTGTAACCTACAAGGAAATAAAATGACAACATAAGTATATTGTAACCTCCAAGGAAAGAAAATGACAGCTGTAGTATTTTGTAACCGACAAGGAAAGAAAATGACAAATATAGTATTTTTTAACCTACAAGGAAAGAAAATGAGAACTTTAGTATTTTGTAACCTACTAGGAAAGAAAATCACAACTGTAGTATTTTCTAACCTACAAGGAATGAAAATGACAGCTTTAGTATTTTGTAACCTACAAGGAAAGAAAATCACAACTTTAGTATTTTGTAACCTACAAGGAAAGAAAATGTCAACTTTAGTATTTTGTAACCTACAAGGAAAGAAAATGACAACTTTAATATTTTGTAACCTAAAAGAAAGAAAATGACAGCTTTAGTATTTTGTAACCTAAAAGGAAAGAAAATGACAGCTTTAGGATTTTGTAACCAACAAGGAAAGAAAATGACAGCTTTAGTATTTTGTAACCTACAAGGAAAGAAAATGACAACTTTAGTATTTTGGAACCTACAAGGAAAGAAAATGACAATTTTTGTATTTTGGAACCTACAAGGAAAGAAAATGACAGCTTTAGTATTTTGCTACCTACAAGGGAAGAAAAATACAATTGTAGGATTTTGGAGCCTAAAAGGAAAGAAAATGACAAGTTTAGTATTCTGGAACCTACAAGGAAAGAAAATGACAGCTTTAGTATTTTGTAACCTAAAAGGATAGAAAATGACAGCTTTAGTATTTTGTAACCTACAAGGAAAGAAAAGGACAGCATTAGTATTTAGTAAGCTACAAGGAAAGAAAATGACAAATTTAGTATTTTGGAACCTACAAGGAAAGAAAATGACAGCTTTAGTATTTTGGAACCTACAAGGAAACAAAATGACAAATTTAGCATTTTGTAACCTACAAAATAACAAAATGACAACTTTAGCATTTTGTAACTTACAAGGAAAGAAAATGACAACTTTAGTATTTTGTAACCTAAAAGGAAAGAAAATGACAACTTTAGTATTTTGTAACCTACAAGGAGAGATAATGACAACCTTAGTATTTTGTAACCTACGAGGAAAGAAATGACAACTTTAGCATTTTGTAACCTACAAGAAAAGAAAATGACAACTTTAGTATTTTGGAACCTACAAGGAAAGAAAATGAAAACTTAATATTTTGTAACCTACAAGGAAAGAAAATGACAATTTTAGCATTTTGTAACCTACAAGGAAAGAAAATGACAATTTTAGCATTTTGTAAACTACAAGGAAAGAAAATGACAATTTAGTATTTTGTAACCTAAAAGGAAAGAAAATGACAGCTTTAGTATTTTGTAACCTACAAGGAAAAAAATGACAGCTTTAGTATTTTGTAACCTACAAGGAAAGGAAAAGACAACTTTAGTATTTTGTAACCTACAAGGAAAGAAATTACTATTGTAGTATTTTGGAACCTAAAAGGAAAGAAAATGACAACTTTAGTATTGTGGAACCTACAAGGAAAAAAAATGACAAATTTAGTATTTTGTAACTTACAAGGAAAAAAATGACAACTTTAGTGTTTTGGAACCTACAAGGAACGTAAATGACAACTTTAGTATTTTGGAACCTACAAGGAAAAAAAATGACAGCTTTAGTATTTTGTAACCTACAAGGATAGAACATCACAACTTTAGCATTTTGTAACCTACAAAAAAAGAAAATGACAACTTTAGCCTTTTGTAACCTACAAGGAAAAAAATAACAACTGTAGTATTTTGTAACCTGCAAAGAAAGAAAATGACAACTGTATTATTTTGTAATCTACAAGGAAATAAAATGACAACTGTGATATTTTTTAATCTACAAGGAAAGAAAATGACAGCTTTAGTATTTTGGAACCTACAAGGAAATAAAATCACAACTTTAGTAATTTGTAACCTATAAGGAAAGAAAATGACAACTTTAGTATTTTGTAACCTACAAGGAAAGAAAATGACAACTTTAATATTTTCTAACCTAAAATGAATGAAAATGACAGCTTTAGTATTTTGTTACCTACAAGGAAAGAAAAAATACAACATAAGTATATTGTAACCTCCAAGGAAAGAAAAGGACAGCTTTAGTATTTTGTAAACTAGAAGGAAAGTAAATCACAATTGTAGTATTTTGTAACATACAAGGAAATAAAATGACAACATAAGTATATTGTAACCTCCAAGGAAAGAAAATGACAGCTGTAGTATTTTGTAACCTAAAAGGAAAGAAAATGACAACTTTAGTATTTTGTAACCTACTAGGAAAGAAAATCACAACTGTAGTATTTTGTAACCTACAAGGAATGAAAATGACAACATAAGTATTTTGTAACCTCCGAGGAAAGAAAATGACAGCCGTAGTATTTTGTAACCTGCAAGGAAAAAAAATGACAGCTTTAGTATTTTGTAACCTACAAGGAAAGAAAATCACAACTTTAGTATTTTGTAACCTACAGGGAAAGAAAATGACAATTTTAGCATTTTGTAACCTACAAAAAAAAAATGACAACTTACAAGGAAAGAAAATGAAAACTATAGTATTTTGTAACATACAACGAGAGAAAATGACAAGTTTAGTATTTTGCAACCTACAAAGAAAAAAATGATACTGTAGTATTTTGTAACCTACAAGTAAAGAAAATGACAACTGTAGTATTTTGCAAACTACAAGGAAAGAAAATGACAACTGTAGTATTTTTTAACCTACAAGGAACGAAAATGACAGCTTTAGTATTTTGTAACCTAGAAGGAAAGAAAATCACAATTGTAGTATTTTGTAACCTAAAAGGAAAGACAATGACAACTTTAGTATTTTGTAACCTACAAAAAAGAAAATGACAACTTTAGCATTTTGTAACCTACAGGGAAAAAAAATGACAACTGTAGTATTTTTCAATCTACAAGGAAATAAAATGACAACTGTAGTATTTTGTAACCTACAAGGAAAAAATTGACGACTGTAGTATTTTGTAACCTACATGGAAAGAAAATGACAGCTTTAGTATTTTGTAACCTACAAGGAAAGAAAATGAGAACTTTAGTATTTTGTATCCTACAAGGAAAGAAAATGAGAATTGTAGTATATTGTAACCTACAAGGAAAAAATTGACAACTTTAGTATTTTGTAACCTACAAGGAAAGAAAATGACAACTGTAGTATTTTGTAACCTACAAGGAAAGAAAATGACAACTGTAGTATTTTATAACTTACAAGGAAAGAAAATGACAACTCTAGTATTTTGTAACCTACAAAGAAAGAAAATGACAACTTCAGTATTTTGTAACCTGCAAGGAAAGAAAATGACAACGTTAGTATTTTATAACCTACAAGGAAAGATAATGACAACTGTAGTATTTTATAACCTACAAGGAAAGATAATGACAACTGTAGTATTTTATAACTTACAAGGAAAGAAAATGACAACTTCAGTATTTTTTAACCTACAAGGAAAGAAAATGACAACTTTATTATTTTGTAGACCACAAGGAAACAAAATGACAGGTGTAGTATTTTGTAACCTACAAAAATAATATGACAACTTTAGCATTTTGGAACCTACAAGGAAACAAAATGACAGTTTAGTATTTTCTACCCTTCAAAAAAAGAATATGACAATTTTAGCATTTTGTAACCTACAAGGAAATAAAATGAGAACTTTAGTATTTTGTAACCTACAAGGAAAGAAAATCACATCTGTAGTATTTTGTAACCCACATTAAAGAAAATGGCAACTGTAGTATTTTGTAACCTACAAGGGGAGAAATGACAACTTTAGTATTTTGTAACCTACAAGGAAAGAAAATGACAACTTTAACATTTTGTAACCTACAAGGAAAGAAAATGACAACTGTAGTATTTTGATGACCACAAGGAATCCAAATGACAGCTGTAGTATTTTTTATCCTACAAGGAAAGAAAATGACAACTTTAGTATTTTGTAGACCACAAGGAAACCAAATGACAGCTGTAGTATTTTGTAACCTACAAGGAAAGAAAATGATAGCTGTGGTATTTTTTAACCTACAAGGAAAGAAAATGACAACTTTATTATTTTGTAGACCACAAGGAAAGAAAATGACAGCTGTAGTATTTTGTAACCCACAAGGAAAGAAAATGACAACTTCAACATTTTGTAACCTACAAGGAAAGAAAATGACAACTGTAGAATTTTGTAGAGCACAAGGAAACCAAATGTCAGCTGTAGTATTTTTTAACCTACAAAGAAAGAAAATGACAGCTTTAGTACTTTGTAATCTACAAGGAAAGAAAATCACAACTTTAGTATTTTGTAACCTACAAGGTAAGAAAATGACAACTTAAGTACTTTGTAACTTCCAAGGAAAGAAAATGACAACTGTATTATTTTGTTATTTACAAGGAAAAAAATGACAACTGTAGTATTTTGTAAGCTACAAGGAAAGAAAATGACAACTTTAGTATTTTGTAACCTACAAGGAAAGAAAATGACAACTTTAGTATTTTGGAACCTACAAGGACACAAAATGACAACGTTAGTATTTTATAACCTACAAGGAAAGAAAATGACAACTTTAGCATTTTGGAACCTACAAGGAAACAAAATGACAGTTTAGTATTTTCTAACCTACAAGGATAGAAAATGACAATTTTAGCATTTTGTAACCTACAAGGAAAGAAAATGAGAACTTTAGTATTTTGTAACCTACAAGGAAAGAAAATCACAACTGTAGTATTTTGTAACCTACATTAAAGAAAATGGCAACTGTAGTATCTTGTAACCTACAAGGAAAGAAAATGACAACTTTAGTATTTTCTAACCTACAAGGAGAGAAATGACAACTTTAGTATTTTGTAACCTACAAGGAAAGAAAATGACAACTTTAAAATTTTGTAACCTACAAGGAAAGAAAATGACAACTGTATTATTTTGTAGACCACAAGGAATCCAAATGACAGCTGCAGTATTTTTTAACCTACAAGGAAAGAAAATGACAACTTTAGTATTTTGTAGACCACAAGGAAACCAAATGACAGCTGTAGTATTTTGTAACCTACAAGGAAAGAAAATGACAACTGTGGTATTTTTCAACCTACAAGGAGAGAAAATGAGAACTTTAGTATTTTGTAACCTACAAGGAAAGAAAATGACAACTGTAGTATTTTGTTAACTACAAGGAAAGAAAATGACATCTTAAGTATTTTGTAAGCTACAAGGATAAAAAATGACAACTTTAGTATTTTGTAACCTACAAGGAAAGAAAATGACAACTTTAGTATTTTGGAACCTACAAGGAACGAAAAATACAACTGTATTATTTTGTTACCTGCAAGGAAAAAAATGACAACTGTAGTATTTTGTAAGCTACAAGGAAAGAAAATGACAACTTTAGTATTTTGTAACCTACAAGGAAAGAAAATGACAACTTTAGCATTTTGGAACCTACAAGGAAACAAAATGACAGTTTAGTACTATCTAACCTACAAGGATAGAAAATGACAATTTTAGCATTTTGTAACCTACAAGGAAAGAAAATGAGAACTTTAGTATTTTGTAACCTACAAGGAAAGAAAATCACAACTGTAGTATTTTGTAACCTACATTAAAGAAAATGGCAACTGTAGTATTTTGTGACCTACAAGGAAAGAAAATGACAACTTTAGTATTTTGTAACCTACAAGGAGTGAAATGACAACTTTAATATTTTGTAACCTACAAGAAAATGACAACTTTAAAATTTTGTAACCTACAAGGAAAGAGAATGACAACTGTAGTATTTTGTAGACCACAAGGAATCCAAATGACAGCTGCAGTATTTTTTAACATACAAGGAAAGAAAATGACAACTTTAGTATTTTGTAGACCACAAGGAAACCAAATGACAGCTGTAGTATTTTGTAACCCACAAGGAAAGAAAATGACAACTATGGTATTTTTCAACCTACAAGGAGAGAAAATGAGAACTTTAGTATTTTGTAACCTACAAGGAAAGAAAATGACAACTGTAGTATTTTGTTACCTACAAGGAAAGAAAATGACAACTTAAGTATTTTGGAACCTACAAGGAACGAAAAATACAACTGTAGTAGTTTGGAACCTAAAAGGAATGAAAATGACAACTTTAGTATTCTGGAGCCTACAAGGAAAGAAAATGACAGCTTTAGTATTTTGTAACCTAAAAGGAAAGAAAATGACAGCTTTAGTATTTTGTAACCTACAAGGAAAGTAAATGACAGCTTTAGTATTTTGTAACCTACAGGGAAAGAAAATGACAACTTTAGCATTTTGGAACCTACAAGGAAAGAAAATGACAGTTTAGTATTTTCTAACCTACAAGGCAAGAAAATGACAATTTTAGCATTTTGTAACCTACAAGGAAAGAAAATGAGAACTGTAGTATTTTGTAGACCACAAGGAAACCAAATGACAGCTGCAGCATTTTGTAACCTACAAGGAAAGAAAATGACAACTGTGGGATTTTTTAACCTACAAGGAAAGAAAATGAGATCTTTAGTATTTTGTAACCTATGAGGAAAGAAAATCACAACTTTAGTATTCTGTAACCTACAAGGAAAGAAAATGACAACTGTAGTATTTTGTTACCTACAAGGAAAGAAAATGACATCTGTAGTATTTTGTAAGCTACAAGGAAAAAAAATGACAACTTTAGTATTTTGTAACCTACACGGAAAGAAAATGACAACTTTAGTATTTTGTAACCTACAAGGAAAGAAAATGACAGCTTTAGTATTTTGTAACCTACAAGGAAAGAAAATGACAACGTTAGTATTTTATAACCTACAAGGAAAGAAAATGACAACTGTAGTATTTTGTAACCTACAAGGAAATAAAATGAAAACTTTAGTATTTTGTGACCTACAAGGAAAGAAAATGACAACTTTAGTATTTTGGAACCTACAAGGTAAGAAGATGACAGCTTTGGTATTTTGTTACCTAGAAGGAAAGAAAAATACAATTGTAGTATTTTGGAGCCTAAGAGGAAAGAAAATGACAACTTTAGTATTTTGTAACCTACAAGGAAAGAAAATGACAGCTTTAGTATATTTTAACCTAAAAAGGAAAGAAAATGACAGCTTTAGTATTTTGTAACCTACAAAAAAAAATGACAACTTTAGCATTTTGTAACTTACAAGGAAAGAAAATGAAAACTATAGTATTGTGTAACCTACAACGAGAGAAAATGACAAGTTTAGTATTTTGCAACCTACAAAGAAAAAAATGACAACTGTAGTATTTTGTAACCTACAAGTAAAGAAAATGACAACTGTAGTATTTTGTAACTTACAAGGAAAGAAAATGACAACTGTATTATTTTTTAACCTACAAGGAACGAAAATGACAACTTTAGTATTTTGGAACCTACAAGGAAAAAAAAATGACAGCTTTAGTATTTTGTAACCTAAAAGGAAAGACAATGACAACTTTAGTATTTTGTAACCTACAAAAAAGTAAATGACAACTTTAGCATTTTGTAACCTACAAGGAAAGAAAATGACAACTGTAGTATTTTGTAACCTACAAGGAGAGAAAATGACAACTTTAGTATTTTGTAGACCACAAGGAAACAAAATGACAGCTGTAGTATTTTGTAACCTACAAAAAAAGAATATGACAACTTTAGCATTTTGGAACCTACAAGGAAAGAAAATGAGAATTGTAGTATTTTGTAACCTACAAGGAAAGAAATTGACAACTTTAGTATTTTGTAACCTACAAGGAAAGAAAATGACAACTGTAGTATTTTATAACTTACAAGAAAGAAAATGACAACTCTAGTATTTTGTAACCTACAAGGAAAGAAAATGACACCTTTAGTATTTTGTAACCCTGCAAGGAAAGAAAATGACAACTTTAGTATTTTGTAACCTTCAAGGAAAGTAAATGACAACGTTAGTATTTTATAACCTACAAGGAAAGAAAATGACAACTGTAGTATTTTATAACTTACAAGGAAATAAAATGACAACTTCAGTATTTTTTAACCTACAAGGAAAGAAATTGACAACTTTATTATTTTGTAGACCACAAGGAAACAAAATGACAGCTGTAGGATTTTGTAACCTACAAAAAAAGAATATGACAACTTTAGCATTTTGGAACCTACAAGGAAATAAAATGACAGTTTAGTATTTTCTACCCTACAAGGAAAGAATATGACAATTTTAGCATTTTTAACCTACAAGGAAAGAAAATGAGAACTTTAGTATTTTGTAACCTACAAGGAAAGAAAATCTCAACTGTAGTATTTTGTAACCCACATTAAAGAAAATGGCAACTGTAGTATTTTGTAACCTACAAGGGCAGAAATGACAACTTTAGTATTTTGTAACCTACAAGGAAAGAAAATGACAACTGTAGTATTTTGTAGACCACAAGGAATCCAAATGACAGCTGTAGTATTTTTTAACCTACAAGGAAAGAAAATGACAACTTTAGTATTTTGTAGACCACAAGGAAACCAAAATGACAGCTGTAGTATTTTGTAACCTACAAGGAAAGAAAATGACAGCTGTGGTATTTTTTAACCTACAAGGAAAGAAAATGACAACTTTATTATTTTGTAGACCACAAGGAAAGAAAATGACAGCTGTAGTATTTTGTAACCTACAAGGAAAGAAAATGACATCTGTAGAATTTTGTAGAGCACAAGGAAACCAAATGACAGCTGTAGTATTTTTTAACCTACAAAGAAAGAAAATGACAGCTTTAGTACTTTGTAATCTACAAGGAAAGAAAATCACAACTTTAGTATTTTGTACCTACAAGGTAAGAAAATGACAACTTAAGTATTTTGTAACCTCCAAGGAAAGAAAATGACAACTGTAGTATTTTGTTACCTACAAGGAAAGAAAATGACAACTGTAGTATTTTGTAAGCTACAAGGAAAGAAAATGACAACGTTAGTATTTTATAACCTACAAGGAAAGAAAATGACAACTTTAGCATTTTGGAACCTACAAGGAAACAAAATGACAGTTTAGTATTTTCTAACCTACAAGGATAGAAAATGACAATTTTAGCATTTTGTAACCTACAAGGAAAGAAAATGAGAACTTTAGTATTTTGTAACCTACAAGGAAAGAAAATCACAACTGTAGTATTTTGTAACCTACATTAAAGAAAATGGCAATTGTAGTATTTTGTAACCTACAAGGAAAGAAAATCACAATTGTAGTATTTTTTAACCTACAAGGAATGTAAATGACAACTTTAGTATTTTGGAACCTACAAGGAAAAAAAATGACAGCTTTAATATTTTGTAACCTAAAAGGAAAGACAATGACAACTTTAGTATTTTGTAACCTACAAAAAAGTAAATGACAACTTTAGCATTTTGTAACCTACAAGGAAAGAAAATGACAACTGTAGTATTTTGTAACCTACAAGGAGAGAAAATGACAACTTTAGTATTTTGTAACCTACAATGAAAGAAAATGACAACTGTAGTATTTTTTAATCTACAAGGAAATAAAATGACAACTGTAGTATTTTGTAACCTACAAGGAAAAAAATGACGACTGTAGTATTTTGTAACCTACATGGAAAGAAAATGACAGCTTCAGTATTTTGTAACCTACAAAGGAAAAAATGAAAACTTTAGTATGTTGTAACCTACAAGGAAAGAAAATGAGAATTGTAGTATTTTGTAACCTACAAGGAAAGAAATTGACAACTTTAGTATTTTGTAACCTACAAGGAAAGAAAATGACAAGTGTAGTATTTTGTAACCTACAAGGAAAGAAAATGACAACTGTAGTATTTTATAACTTACAAGAAAGAAAATGACAACTCTAGTATTTTGTAACCTACAAGGAAAGAAAATGACAACTTTAGTATTTTGTAACCTACAAGGAAAGTAAATGACAACGTTAGTATTTTATAACCTGCAAGGAAAGAAAATGACAACTGTAGTATTTTATAACGCACAAGGTAAGAAAATGACAACTTCAGTATTTTTTAACCTACAAGGAAAGAAAATGACAACTTTATTATTTTGTAGACCACAAGGAAACAAAATGACAGCTGTAGTATTTTGTAACCTACAAAAAAAGAATATGACAACTTTAGCATTTTGGAACCTACAAGGAAACAAAATGACAGTTTAGTATTTTCTACCCTACAAGGAAAGAATATGACAATTTTAGCATTTTGTAACCTACAAGGAAAGAAAATGAGAACTTTAGTATTTTGTAACCTACAAGGAAAGAAAATCACAACTGTAGTATTTTGTAACCCACATTAAAGAAAATGGCAACTGTAGTATTTTGTAACCTACAAGGGCAGAAATGACAACTTTAGTATTTTGTAACCTACAAGGAAAGAAAATGACAACTGTAGTATTTTGTAGACCACAAGGAATCCAAATGACAGCTGTAGTATTTTTTAACCTACAAGGAAAGAAAATGACAACTTTAGTATTTTGTAGACCACAAGGAAACCAAATGACAGCTGTAGTATTTTGTAACCTACAAGGAAAGAAAATGACAGCTGTGGTATTTTTTAACCTACAAGGAAAGAAAATGACAACTTTATTATTTTGTAGACCACAAGGAAAGAAAATGACCGCTGTAGTATTTTGTAACCTACAAGGAAAGAAAATGACAACTGTAGAATTTTGTAGAGCACAAGGAAACCAAATGACAGCTGTAGTATTTTTTAACCTACAAAGAAAGAAAATGACAGCTTTAGTACTTTGTAATCTACAAGGAAAGAAAATCACAACTTTAGTATTTTGTACCTACAAGGTAAGAAAATGACAACTTAAGTATTTTGTAACCTCCAAGGAAAGAAAATGACAACTGTAGTATTTTGTTACCTACAAGGAAAGAAAATGACAACTGTAGTATTTTGTAAGCTACAAGGAAAGAAAATGACAACGTTAGTATTTTATAACCTACAAGGAAAGAAAATGACAACTTTAGCATTTTGGAACCTACAAGGAAACAAAATGACAGTTTAGTATTTTCTAACCTACAAGGATAGAAAATGACAATTTTAGCATTTTGTAACCTACAAGGAAAGAAAATGAGAACTTTAGTATTTTGTAACCTACAAGGAAAGAAAATCACAACTGTAGTATTTTGTAACCTACATTAAAGAAAATGGCAACTGTAGTATTTTGTAACCTACAAGGAAAGAAAATGACAACTTTAGTATTTTGTAACCTACAAGGAGAGAAATGACAACTTCAGTATTTTGTAACCTACAAGGAAAGAAAATGACAACTTTAAAATTTTGTAACCTACAAGGAAAGAAAATGACAACTGCAGTATTTTGTAGACCACAAGGAATCCAAATGACAGCTGCAGTATTTTTTAACCTACAAGGAAAGAAAATGACAACTTTAGTATTTTGTAGACCACAAGGAAACCAAATGACAGCTGTAGTATTTTGTAACCTACAAGGAGAGAAATGACAACTTTAGTATTTTGTAACCTACAAGGAAAGAAAATGACAACTGTAGTATTTTGTTACCTACAAGGAAAAAAATGACATCTGTAGTATTTTGTAAGCTACAAGGATAAAAAATGACAACTTTAGTATTTTGTAACCTACAAGGAAAGAAAATGACAACTGTAGTATTTTGGAACCTACAAGGAACGAAAAATACAACTGTAGTAGTTTGGAACCTAAAAGGAATGAAAATGACAACTTTAGTATTCTGGAGCCTACAAGGAAAGAAAATGACAGCTTTAGTATTTTGTAACCTAAAAGGAAAGAAAATGACAGCTTTAGTATTTTGTAACCTACAAGGAAAGTAAATGACAGCTTTAGTATTTTGTAACCTACAGGGAAAGAAAATGACAACTTTAGCATTTTGGAACCTACAAGGAAAGAAAATGACAACTTTAGTATTTTGTAGACCACAAGGAAACCAAATGACAGCTGTAGTATTTTGTAACCTACAAGGAAAGAAAATGACAACTGTGGTATTTTTCAACCTACAAGGAGAGAAAATGAGAACTTTAGTATTTTGTAACCTACAAGGAAAGAAAATGACAACTGTAGTATTTTGTTACCTACAAGGAAAGAAAATGACATCTTAAGTATTTTGTAAGCTACAAGGATACAAAATGACAACTTTAGTATTTTGTAACCTACAAGGAAAGAAAATGACAACTTAAGTATTTTGGAACCTACAAGGAACGAAAAATACAACTGTAGTAGTTTGGAACCTAAAAGGAATGAAAATGACAACTTTAGTATTCTGGAGCCTACAAGGAAAGAAAATGACAGCTTTAGTATTTTGTAACCTAAAAGGAAAGAAAATGACAGCTTTAGTATTTTGTAACCTACAAGGAAAGTAAATGACAGCTTTAGTATTTTGTAACCTACAGGGAAAGAAAATGACAACTTTAGCATTTTGGAACCTACAAGGAAAGAAAATGACAGTTTAGTATTTTCTAACCTACAAGGCAAGAAAATGACAATTTTAGCATTTTGTAACCTACAAGGAAAGAAAATGAGAACTGTAGTATTTTGTAGACCACAAGGAAACCAAATGACAGCTGCAGTATTTTGTAACCTACAAGGAAAGAAAATGACAACTGTGGGATTTTTTAGCCTACAAGGAAAGAAAATGAGATCTTTAGTATTTTGTAACCTATGAGGAAAGAAAATCACAACTTTAGTATTCTGTAACCTACAAGGAAAGAAAATGACAACTGTAGTATTTTGTTACCTACAAGGAAAGAAAATGACATCTGTAGTATTTTGTAAGCTACAAGGAAAAAAAATGACAACTTTAGTATTTTGTAACCTACACGGAAAGAAAATGACAACTTTAGTATTTTGTAACCTACAAGGAAAGAAAATGACAGCTTTAGTATTTTGTAACCTACAAGGAAAGAAAATGACAACGTTAGTATTTTATAACCTACAAGGAAAGAAAATGACAACTGTAGTATTTTGTAACCTACAAGGAAATAAAATGAAAACTTTAGTATTTTGTGACCTACAAGGAAAGAAAATGACAACTTTAGTATTTTGGAACCTACAAGGTAAGAAGATGACAGCTTTGGTATTTTGTTACCTAGAAGGAAAGAAAAATACAATTGTAGTATTTTGGAGCCTAAGAGGAAAGAAAATGACAACTTTAGTATTTTGTAACCTACAAGGAAAGAAAATGACAGCTTTAGTATATTTTAACCTAAAAGGAAAAAAAATGACAGCTTTAGTATTTTGTAACCTACAAAAAAAAATGACAACTTTAGCATTTTGTAACTTACAAGGAAAGAAAATGAAAACTATAGTATTTTGTGTAACCTACAACGAGAGAAAATGACAAGTTTAGTATTTTGCAACCTACAAAGAAAAAAATGACAACTGTAGTATTTTGTAACCTACAAGTAAAGAAAATGACAACTGTAGTATTTTGTAACCTACAAGGAAAGAAAATGACAACTGTATTATTTTTTAACCTACAAGGAACGAAAATGACAACTTTAGTATTTTGGAACCTACAAGGAAAAAAAAATGACAGCTTTAGTATTTTGTAACCTAAAAGGAAAGACAATGACAACTTTAGTATTTTGTAACCTACAAAAAAGTAAATGACAACTTTAGCATTTTGTAACCTACAAGGAAAGAAAATGACAACTGTAGTATTTTGTAACCTACAAGGAGAGAAAATGACAACTTTAGTATTTTGTAACCTACAATGAAAGAAAATGACAACTGTAGTATTTTTTAATCTACAAGGAAATAAAATGACAACTGTAGTATTTTGTAACCTACAAGGAAAAAAATGACGACTGTAGTATTTTGTAACCTACATGGAAAGAAAATGACAGCTTTAGTATTTTGTAACCTACAAGGAAAGAAAATGAAAACTTTAGTATTTTGTAACCTACAAGGAAAGAAAATGAGAATTGTAGTATTTTGTAACCTACAAGGAAAGAAATTGACAACTTTAGTATTTTGTAACCTACAAGGAAAGAAAATGACAACTGTAGTATTTTATAACTTACAAGAAAGAAAATGACAACTCTAGTATTTTGTAACCTACAAGGAAAGAAAATGACACCTTTAGTATTTTGTAACCTACAAGGAAAGAAAATGACAGCTTTAGTATTTTGTAACCTACAAGGAAAGAAAATGACAACGTTAGTATTTTATAACCTACAAGGAAATAAAATGACAACTGTAGTATTTTGTAACCTACAAGGAAATAAAATGAAAACTTTAGTATTTTGTGACCTACAAGGAAAGAAAATGACAACTTTAGTATTTTGGAACCTACAAGGTAAGAAGATGACAGCTTTGGTATTTTGTTACCTAGAAGGAAAGAAAAATACAATTGTACTATTTTGGAGCCTAAGAGGAAAGAAAATGACAACTTTAGTATTTTGTAACCTACAAGGAAAGAAAATGACAGCTTTAGTATATTTTAACCTAAAAGGAAAAAAAATGACAGCTTTAGTATTTTGTAACCTACAAAAAAAAATGACAACTTTAGCATTTTGTAACTTACAAGGAAAGAAAATGAAAACTATAGTATTGTGTAACCTACAACGAGAGAAAATGACAAGTTTAGTATTTTGCAACCTACAAAGAAAAAAATGACAACTGTAGTATTTTGTAACCTACAAGTAAAGAAAATGACAACTGTAGTATTTTGTAACCTACAAGGAAAGAAAATGACAACTGTATTATTTTTTAACCTACAAGGAACGAAAATGACAACTTTAGTATTTTGGAACCTACAAGGAAAAAAAATGACAGCTTTAGTATTTTGTAACCTAAAAGGAAAGACAATGACAACTTTAGTATTTTGTAACCTACAAAAAAGTAAATGACAACTTTAGCATTTTGTAACCTACAAGGAAAGAAAATGACAACTGTAGTATTTTGTAACCTACAAGGAGAGAAAATGACAACTTTAGTATTTTGTAACCTACAATGAAAGAAAATGACAACTGTAGTATTTTTTAATCTACAAGGAAATAAAATGACAACTGTAGTATTTTGTAACCTACAAGGAAAAAAATGACGACTGTAGTATTTTGTAACCTACATGGAAAGAAAATGAAAACTTTAGTATTTTGTAACCTACAAGGAAAGAAAATGAGAATTGTAGTATTTTGTAACCTACAAGGAAAGAAATTGACAACTTTAGTATTTTGTAACCTACAAGGAAAGAAAATGACAACTGTAGTATTTTATAACTTACAAGAAAGAAAATGACAACTCTAGTATTTTGTAACCTACAAGGAAAGAAAATGACACCTTTAGTATTTTGTAACCTACAAGGAAAGAAAATGACAGCTTTAGTATTTTGTAACCTACAAGGAAAGAAAATGACAACGTTAGTATTTTATAACCTACAAGGAAAGAAAATGACAACTGTAGTATTTTGTAACCTACAAGGAAATAAAATGAAAACTTTAGTATTTTGTGACCTACAAGGAAAGAAAATGACAACTTTAGTATTTTGGAACCTACAAGGTAAGAAGATGACAGCTTTGGTATTTTGTTACCTAGAAGGAAAGAAAAATACAATTGTAGTATTTTGGAGCCTAAGAGGAAAGAAAATGACAACTTTAGTATTTTGTAACCTACAAGGAAAGAAAATGACAGCTTTAGTAGATTTTAACCTAAAAGGAAAAAAAATGACAGCTTTAGTATTTTGTAACCTACAAAAAAAAATGACAACTTTAGCATTTTGTAACTTACAAGGAAAGAAAATGAAAACTATAGTATTGTGTAACCTACAACGAGAGAAAATGACAAGTTTAGTATTTTGCAACCTACAAAGAAAAAAATGACAACTGTAGTATTTTGTAACCTACAAGTAAAGAAAATGACAACTGTAGTATTTTGTAACCTACAAGGAAAGAAAATGACAACTGTATTATTTTTTAACCTACAAGGAACGAAAATGACAACTTTAGTATTTTGGAACCTACAAGGAAAAAAAATGACAGCTTTAGTATTTTGTAACCTAAAAGGAAAGACAATGACAACTTTAGTATTTTGTAACCTACAAAAAAGTAAATGACAACTTTAGCATTTTGTAACCTACAAGGAAAGAAAATGACAACTGTAGTATTTTGTAACCTACAAGGAGAGAAAATGACAACTTTAGTATTTTGTAACCTACAATGAAAGAAAATGACAACTGTAGTATTTTTTAATCTACAAGGAAATAAAATGACAACTGTAGTATTTTGTAACCTACAAGGAAAAAAATGACGACTGTAGTATTTTGTAACCTACATGGAAAGAAAATGACAGCTTTAGTATTTTGTAACCTACAAGGAAAGAAAATGAAAACTTTAGTATTTTGTAACCTACAAGGAAAGAAAATGAGAATTGTAGTATTTTGTAACCTACAAGGAAAGAAATTGACAACTTTAGTATTTTGTAACCTACAAGGAAAGAAAATGACAACTGTAGTATTTTATAACTTACAAGAAAGAAAATGACAACTCTAGTATTTTGTAACCTACAAGGAAAGAAAATGACACCTTTAGTATTTTGTAACCTGCAAGGAAAGAAAATGACAACTTTAGTATTTTGTAACCTACAAGGAAAGTAAATGACAACGTTAGTATTTTATAACCTACAAGGAAAGAAAATGACAACTGTAGTATTTTATAACTTACAAGGAAATAAAATGACAACTTCAGTATTTTTTAACCTACAAGGAAAGAAATTGACAACTTTATTATTTTGTAGACCACAAGGAAACAAAATGACAGCTGTAGTATTTTGTAACCTACAAAAAATGAATATGACAACTTTAGCATTTTGGAACCTACAAGGAAACAAAATGACAGTTTAGTATTTTCTACCCTACAAGGAAAGAATATGACAATTTTAGCATTTTTAACCTACAAGGAAAGAAAATGAGAACTTTAGTATTTTGTAACCTACAAGGAAAGAAAATCACAACTGTAGTATTTTGTAACCCACATTAAAGAAAATGGCAACTGTAGTATTTTGTAACCTACAAGGGCAGAAATGACAACTTTAGTATTTTGTAACCTACAAGGAAAGAAAATGACAACTGTAGTATTTTGTAGACCACAAGGAATCCAAATGACAGCTGTAGTATTTTTTAACCTACAAGGAAAGAAAATGACAACTTTAGTATTTTGTAGACCACAAGGAAACCAAATGACAGCTGTAGTATTTTGTAACCTACAAGGAAAGAAAATGACAGCTGTGGTATTTTTTAACCTACAAGGAAAGAAAATGACAACTTTATTATTTTGTAGACCACAAGGAAAGAAAATGACAGCTGTAGTATTTTGTAACCTACAAGGAAAGAAAATGACAACTGTAGAATTTTGTAGAGCACAAGGAAACCAAATGACAGCTGTAGTATTTTTTAACCTACAAAGAAAGAAAATGACAGTTTAGTACTTTGTAATCTACAAGGAAAGAAAATCACAACTTTAGTATTTTGTACCTACAAGGTAAGAAAATGACAACTTAAGTATTTTGTAACCTCCAAGGAAAGAAAATGACAACTGTAGTATTTTGTTACCTACAAGGAAAGAAAATGACAACTGTAGTATTTTGTAAGCTACAAGGAAAGAAAATGACAACGTTAGTATTTTATAACCTACAAGGAAAGAAAATGACAACTTTAGCATTTTGGAACCTACAAGGAAACAAAATGACAGTTTAGTATTTTCTAACCTACAAGGATAGAAAATGACAATTTTAGCATTTTGTAACCTACAAGGAAAGAAAATGAGAACTTTAGTATTTTGTAACCTACAAGGAAAGAAAATCACAACTGTAGTATTTTGTAACCTACATTAAAGAAAATGGCAATTGTAGTATTTTGTAACCTACAAGGAAAGAAAATCACAATTGTAGTATTTTTTAACCTACAAAGAATGTAAATGACAACTTTAGTATTTTGGAACCTACAAGGAAAAAAAATGACAGCTTTAATATTTTGTAACCTAAAAGGAAAGACAATGACAACTTTAGTATTTTGTAACCTACAAAAAAGTAAATGACAACTTTAGCATTTTGTAACCTACAAGGAAAGAAAATGACAACTGTAGTATTTTGTAACCTACAAGGAGAGAAAATGACAACTTTAGTATTTTGTAACCTACAATGAAAGAAAATGACAACTGTAGTATTTTTTAATCTACAAGGAAATAAAATGACAACTGTAGTATTTTGTAACCTACAAGGAAAAAAATGACGACTGTAGTATTTTGTAACCTACATGGAAAGAAAATGACAGCTTCAGTATTTTGTAACCTACAAGGAAAGAAAATGAAAACTTTAGTATGTTGTAACCTACAAGGAAAGAAAATGAGAATTGTAGTATTTTGTAACCTACAAGGAAAGAAACTGACAACTTTAGTATTTTGTAACCTACAAGGAAAGAAAATGACAACTGTAGTATTTTGTAACCTACAAGGAAAGAAAATGACAACTGTAGTATTTTATAACTTACAAGAAAGAAAATGACAACTCTAGTATTTTGTAACCTACAAGGAAAGAAAATGACAACTTTAGTATTTTGTAACCTACAAGGAAAGTAAATGACAACGTTAGTATTTTATAACCTGCAAGGAAAGAAAATGACAACTGTAGTATTTTATAACTTACAAGGAAATAAAATGACAACTTCAGTATTTTTTAACCTACAAGGAAAGAAAATGACAACTTTATTATTTTGTAGACCACAAGGAAACAAAATGACAGCTGTAGTATTTTGTAACCTACAAAAAAAGAATATGACAACTTTAGCATTTTGGAACCTACAAGGAAACAAAATGACAGTTTAGTATTTTCTACCCTACAAGGAAAGAATATGACAATTTTAGCATTTTGTAACCTACAAGGAAAGAAAATGGCAACTGTAGTATTTTGTAACCTACAAGGAAAGAAAATGACAACTTTAGTATTTTGTAACCTACAAGGAGAGAAATGACAACTTCAGTATTTTGTAACCTACAAGGAAAGAAAATGACAACTTTAAAATTTTGTAACCTACAAGGAAAGAAAATGACAACTGCAGTATTTTGTAGACCACAAGGAATCCAAATGACAGCTGCAGTATTTTTTAACCTACAAGGAAAGAAAATGACAACTTTAGTATTTTGTAGACCACAAGGAAACCAAATGACAGCTGTAGTATTTTGTAACCTACAAGGAGAGAAATGACAACTTTAGTATTTTGTAACCTACAAGGAAAGAAAATGACAACTGTAGTATTTTGTTACCTACAAGGAAAAAAATGACATCTGTAGTATTTTGTAAGCTACAAGGATAAAAAATGACAACTTTAGTATTTTGTAACCTACAAGGAAAGAAAATGACAACTGTAGTATTTTGGAACCTACAAGGAACGAAAAATACAACTGTAGTAGTTTGGAACCTAAAAGGAATGAAAATGACAACTTTAGTATTCTGGAGCCTACAAGGAAAGAAAATGACAGCTTTAGTATTTTGTAACCTAAAAGGAAAGAAAATGACAGCTTTAGTATTTTGTAACCTACAAGGAAAGTAAATGACAGCTTTAGTATTTTGTAACCTACAGGGAAAGAAAATGACAACTTTAGCATTTTGGAACCTACAAGGAAAGAAAATGACAGTTTAGTATTTTCTAACCTACAAGGCAAGAAAATGACAATTTTAGCATTTTGTAACCTACAAGGAAAGAAAATGAGAACTTTAGTATTTTGCAACCTACAAGGAAAGAAAATGAGAACTGTAGTATTTTGTAGACCACAAGGAAAGAAAATGAGAACTGTAGTATTTTGTAGACCACAAGGAAACCAAATGACAGCTGCAGTATTTTGTAACCTACAAGGAAAGAAAATGACAACTGTGGGATTTTTTAACCTACAAGGAAAGAAAATGAGATCTTTAGTATTTTGTAACCTACGAAGAAAGAAAATCACAACTTTAGTGTTTTGTAACCTACAAGGAAAGAAAATGACAACTGTAGTATTTTGTTACCTACAAGGAAAGAAAATGACATCTGTAGTATTTTGTAAGCTACAAGGGAAAAAAATGACAACTTTAGTATTTTGTAACCTACACGGAAAGAAAATGACAACTTTAGTATTTTGTAACCTACAAGGAAAGAAAATGACAGCTTTAGTATTTTGTAACCTACAAGGAAAGAAAATGACAACTTTAGTATTTTGTAACCTACAAGGAAAGAAAATGACAACGTTAGTATTTTATAACCTACAAGGAAAGAAAATGACAACTGTAGTATTTTGTAACCTACAAGGAAATAAAATGACAACTTTAGTATTTTGTGACCTACAAGGAAAGAAAATGATAACTTTATTATTTTGTAGACCACAAGGAAACAAAATGACAGCTGTAGTATTTTGTAACCTACAAGGAAAGAAAATGACAACTGTAGTATTTTGTAGACCACTAGGAAACCAAATGACAGCTGTAGTATTTTTTAACCTACAAGGAAAGAAAATGAAAACGTTAGTATTTTGTAACCTACAAGGAAAGAAAATGAAAACTTTAGTATTTTGTAACCTACAAGGAAAGAAATTGACAACTTTAGCATTTTGTAACCTACAAGGAAATTAAATGACAACTTTAACATTTTCTAACCTACAAGGAAAAAAATGACAATTGTAGTATTTTCTAGACCACAAGGAAACCAAATGACAGCTGTAGTATTTTTTAACCTACCAGCAAAGAAAATGACAACTTTAGCATTTTGTAACCTACAAGTAAAGAAAATGACAACTTTGTATTTTGTAGACCACAAGGAAACCAAATGACAGCTGTAGTATTTTGTAACCTACAAGGAAAGAAAATTACAACTGTGGTATTTTTTAACCTACAAGGAAAGAAAATGAGAACTTTAGTATTTTGTAACCTACAAGGAAAAAAATCACAACTTTAGTATTTTGTAACCTCCAAGGAAAGAAAATGACAACTTAAGTATTTTGTAACCTCCAAGGAAAAAAATGACAACTGTAGTATTTTGTTACCTATAATGAAAGAAAATGACAACTGTAGTATTTTGTAAGCTACAAGTAAAAAAAATGACAACTTTAGTATTTTGTAACCTACCAGTTAAGAAAATGACAACTTTAGTATTTTGTAACCTACAAGGAAAGAAAATTATAACTTTAATATTTTGTATACCACAAAGAAACAAAATGACAGCTGTAGTATTTTGTAACCTACAAGGAAACAAAATGACAACTGTAGTGTTTTGGAATCTCCAAGGAAAAAAAAATTGAAAACTGCAGTCTTTAGGGAGCCACCAGGAAAGTAAATGACAAACTGGTTTTTAGGACCGCCAGTCAGTTAAGTGTCATACGCGAAACACGTTCGGGTGATCATGTCTTGAAAGAAACATGAATGATTGGGCAGAAGATTTTCCTGCAGTAGGTTGCCATCGCTTTCTCCGGTAGACTGGTTGCCAAAGCTATAGAACCCAATCTTTTCTGTTATTTAACTCATAGCTGTACAAGGAGATAAAATGTGGACTGGATACTCTAGGGACACTACGCAATAAGCAAATAACAACTTGAAGCTTTAGGGAACCACACAGAAAGAAATTGAAAACTGGTTGATTTAGGGCACAACGAAGAAAGAAAGCTTGGATAATTCAACGTATTTTCTAAGGAAGGGAAAAGAAGATGAAAAAAGTAACGAATAACCATCTTGAAATGCTCCTCCAGGACTAAATACTGATAAGAGATAAAGGGATAGTTAATGAGAAAGTTTTTCCTCGACCAACAAAGAGATGGAATCTGTGAAGGTCCATGACTGGTCTTGTCTTCAAGAAATATAGCATTTAAAAACAAGGAAGATTAATTAGGCGTCAAAAGAAAAACAGGTCTCATAAAATTGCAACAATTTCATTTCTTTCGAAATTTTGCCTCATTTCTCAGTAAAATAACTTCAACAGATTCTTTCATGATTTCATATTGCATGCTCCTGTTTGTTAGTTTTTGATCTTTAATTTCATTTTTGACAAAACGCTCCCACCTGTACTCTTAGCAAAAAGACGAAAGACTGTAATGAAGCACAGTTATTAGCCATTGTGGTCAGTCTTGTACATTGTAGCGGGAGAAATAAAGCTCATTACTGGCCCTTGAATTATACTGCGATATTAATTATCAGAAACAGAATGTCATTATTCGAAGCAAATTACAGTAGTGCTATCATATATTTGAAAATAGCTGAGTGAAGTGCTGGTATTTACAGATGGAATTAAATTAAATAAGTGTCCTAAATGAAAGACACTCACCGAGAATAATTAGGATTTTCCGTTACCAATTATTTCAGATCCTCTATTTATTTATTTTGTTAATTGCTTCATTTTTTAAAAGATATTTAAATATTTTATTCTTATTTCTTTCATTTCTCTGGAACCCAGGATAAAGCTTTACCAAAGTGTATAGATAAATAGATAGATAAAGAGAGAGAGAGAGGGGAGAGGGAGAGATACGAGAATGTACTACACATAGATAGATAGATAGATAGATAGATAGATAGATCTGAAAAGGTGTTACATTTAGATATATAGATAGAGAGACAGAGAGAGAGAGAGATAAAGAAAGAGAGAGGAAGAGAGATACGAGAAGGTGCTATATCTAGCTAGATATATAGAGATAGATAGATAGATACCAGAAGGCGTTACACATTCATATATATATATATATATAGAGAGAGAGAGAGAGAGAGAGAGAAAGGGAGAGATATCAGAATGTACTACACATAGATAGATAGATAGATAGATCTGAAAAGGTACTACATTTAGATATATAGATAAGTAGAAAGAGAGAGAGAGGAGGAGGAGAGGAAGAGAGATACGATAAAGTGCTACAGATAGATAGATAGATAGATAGATAGATAGATACCAGAAGGTGTTACACATTCATAGATAGATAGATAGATAGAGAGAGAGAGAGAGAGAGAGAGAAAGGGAAAGATATGATAATTGACTACGCATAGATAGATAGATAGATAGATAGATAGATAGATAGATAGATAGATATGCTACATTTAGATATATAGACAAATAGAGAGAGAGAGAGAGTGTGGGTGGGAAAGAAAGATGTGAGAATGTGCTACACATAGATAGATAGATAGATAGATAGATGTAAGCGGACTGAGAGATAGAGAGAGAGAGAGAGAGAGATAGAGAGAGAGAGTAATTTTCTTCAGCATTTATTCTTCTTGTGCAACACAATAATTCGTGATATAGCATTCAGTTCCTCTGGAGGATTGTTCTACGCAGAATACTAGTACCCATAAATGTTGAGGTTTTGTGGCAATGTTCACTTGTTAAATATGTGCTTTTTTTCAAGCACCACCAATCCTGATGCCCTAATTTCTTTCTTTTATTGGACACTTTGCTTCATTCTTTTATTTTTCGCTCCCAGTTATTATTATTATTATTATTATTATTATTATTTTCTAATTAAAATTCCATCGTAAACTTTCAATTTTTTTTCCCTAAATTAACATTAATAAAAGCATTAAAGCACACTGCAGAATGCAAGAAAAGAATTTTCAATTCAAAATGCGCAAAATAAAAGCGTGGTCTAATTAGTCCTCGCAGTATATCGTGAGGTCCCCAATTAAAGATACAAAAGAAGAAAGGCACAAATGCAGGGGCAGAAATGGGGAGAACGGAAGAGTAAGACCAGGCGTTTTATTCGAAGTTTTAGTACATTTTTTAAATTTTTTTTTTATTTGTGACAGATTGATTGATGCATTGACTCATCACCAGGAGACGCCACAATATACGTACTTTAAAGAGAAAGAAAGAAAGAAAGAAAGAAAATCTAAAAATTTGAGAAAGAAAGGAAGGAAAAATAAAATATACAGAAAGAAAGAAAGAAAGAAAGAAAGAAAATTTAAGAATTTGAGGAAGAAAGGAATGAATAAATAAAGAAAGGAATAAAAAAATTGAGAATGATAGCAAAAAGAAAGAAACAAAGAAAGAAAAAAAAGTAAATGTAAGATTTTGAAAAAGATATAAAGAAATAGGGAAAGAAAGAAAGAAAGAATGAAAGATTTTGAAATGAAAAAGAAAGAAAGAAAAAAGAAAGAAAGTTAGAAAGAAAGTTAGAAAGAAAGAAAAAAGAAAATGAAAGATTTTGAGAAAGAAAGGCAAAATAAATAAAAAAGTAAATACACAAAGAAAGAATGAAAATGAAAGATTTTGAGAAAGAAAGTAGGGAAGAAAGAGAGAGAAAGAAAGAAAATACATTCAGCTGCTGAAAAGACGAAACCAACAAAATGACAACGTTTTCGCTCAAGCAGATGTTTTCTCTTTCGCTCATTACTTCTGCTTAAAATGACAAACTAAAAATCTGTAGTTTTGGAGAATTATTTCAGTTAGAATTTTTTAAAAATTGTACAGCTTCGGGAAAAGAGCAACAGTGTTAGACTTTGCAAATATTTTTACATGGATGTTTGTTAAAAACACTTTTCAGCGTGTTAAGCTTCCGGTTTTAAAACGTAGAAAAGACCAAAAATGAGATTTTGATTCCAAAAGAAAAATCAACGTTTGAACGGAAACAGATTTTTCTTGCGATTATTATTATTATTATTATTATTATTTACATTTTTCGGACTATTCTTCTCATATTTGTTGCCATTTGTACGATGTTTCGGCCGTTGTACGCTCCAGCCTTCTTCAGGTGCTAGGAAAATATACTAGAAAAAACTATTAACATCAATGATACTAAAGAAAATTATTAACATAAAAAAAATTGCAATATAAACTATGGTAAAATGGTTAGTAAACATTAGGTTTATTAGACTAAAAAATACAGTTGTTCTTAAGGACACATGGACCAGTGGATATAGACGTTACTTACAGGGTTATCAGAAGAGGCTCTACTACGCAAGGAATGGAGATCTTATACCCCAGTGATTGTAAAAAAGGGTTCGGTTCGAAATTTCTAGCACCTAAAGAAGGCTCCAGCGTACAACAGCCGAAACATCAACAAAGATGAAAACAATAGTCCGAATAATGTAAATACTGTAAATACTACTTCATCTCAGAAATATAGACAAATATTATATTCGTATTATAATTATGCTAGTCCCACCCTTGGGCCATTAGGTCCAATATCTTCTATGTAATGGACTATTCCGTATTGATAGCGTGGAAACACGGAAAAGACATATGAGAGACACTACTTGGTTTCTGTTAGAAAATTAAAGAAAGAAGTAAAGAGTCAAGTTTTTAACGTTTCCTAACCACACAAATAAGGGAATATGAAAGTATGAGAATGTCAAAAAGAGATAGAATGGAGAGTATGTAAGAAGAGAACTAAGTTTGTAAAAACGTTGAAATATGACACAGTGAAAAAGAGAGAGAGAGAGAGAATGGAAAGTATGGGAGAGTAGAAGTAACTCCGTAAAAGAAAGTGAAAGAGAGATCGAATGGAGGGTACGTGAGATTAGAATTAAGAGCGTGAATAAGTAGAAATATGAGAGAGTGAAAGAGAGACAGAATGGAGAGAATATGCGTGAAAGAGTAGAAATATGTGAGAGTAAAATGAAAAGAAATATGAGACAGTGAAAGAGAGATAGAATAGAGAGTATGTGTGAGTAGAAGAATATGCATGAAAATGTACACATATTAGTGAGTGAAAATTGTAGACATATAGGAGAGTAAAAGAGAGATACAATGGTGATTAAGAAGAAACATGAGAGAGTTGAAGACAGATAAAATCAAGTTTATGTGAGAGTAGGATGAAGTGCAATAAAGAGCAGAAATATGAGAGTAGTACTAGAGGGAGCGTGAAAGAATAGAAATATGAGAGAGTGAAAGAGAGATAGAATGGACAGTATGAGTAACTAGAACGAGGTGCGTGAAAGAGTAGAAATATGATAGAGATAAAGAGATAGAATGGTAAGAATGTGAGATCAATACGAGAGAGGGGCGTGAAAGAATAGAAATATGAGAGAGTGAAAGAGAGATAGAATGGACAGTATGAGTAATGAGAACAAATTGCGTGAAAGAGTAGAAATATGATAGAGATAAAGAGATAGAATGGTAAGGATGTGAGAGTAGTACTAGAGGGTGGCGTGAAAGAATAGAAATATCAGTGAGTGAAAGAGAGATAGAATGGACAGTATGAGTAATGAGAACAAATTGTGTGAAAGAGTAGAAATATGATAGAGGGAAAGAGATAGAATGGTGAGAATGTGAGAGTAGTACTAAAGGTGGGCGTGAGAGAATAGAAATATGAGAGAGTGAAAGAGAGATATAATGGTGAGTATGTGAGTGCAGATTTTAGTGTGTGAAGGAGTACAAATATGAGAGAGTGAAAGAGATAGAATTGTGAGAATGTCAGAGTAGAACTAATGCATGAAGAATGTAGATCTTAGTGCTTTGATGAGTAGAAATATAAGAGAGTTAAAGAGAGTTAGAATGGAGAGTATGCGAGAGTAAAATTATGTTCATGAAAGAGTAGAAACATGAACGCGTGAAAGAATGATTGAATGATGAGTATGTGGGATTAAAACAAGTCCAAGAATGATTAGAAATAAGAGAGAATGAAAGAGTGATAAAATGGAGGCTATTTGAGAGTAGAACTCAGTGTGTAAATGAAAAGAAATATGAGAGAGTGAAAGTCATAGAATGGAGAGTATGTGAAATTAGATGTAAGTGCCTAAAAGAGTAGTAATATATGCGTGAAAACAGCAGAAATATGAGAGAGTTAAAGAGAGATAGATTGGAGTGTATGTGAGAGTAGACCTACGTTCTTGAAGGAGTAGAAATATGAAAGAGTGTGAAGACTAAAAATAAGAGTGAGTGCAAGAGAGATAGAATGGAGAGTATATTAAGTG
The DNA here is from genome assembly GCA_037127315.1 of Ascarosepion bandense. Lineage (NCBI taxonomy): Eukaryota > Metazoa > Mollusca > Cephalopoda > Sepiida > Sepiidae > Ascarosepion > Ascarosepion bandense. The sequence continues at coordinate 111,280 of JBBBDQ010001050.1, read as the reverse complement.
CGTGAAAGAGAAAATATGAGAGAGTGAAAAGTGAAAAGAAAATTTGAAACAGTGAAAGAGAGAGAAAGAGAGAGAGAGAGAGAGAATAGAGATTACGTATGAGTAAAGGAACATGCGTGTAAATGTAGAAATAAGAGTGAGTTGAAAGAGTAGAAATATGAGAGAGTTGGAAGAATGGAAACATGAGAGAGTAAAAGAGATATAGAATGGAGAGTATGTGAGAGTAGAACTAAATGCTTGACGGAGTAAAAATTTGAGAGATAGAATATAGATTATGTAAAGGAAGAGCTTAGTGCCTGAAAGAGTTGGAATATTAGTGAGTGAAAGAGATTTATATTGGAGAGTATGTGAGTGTAGAGCTTAGTGCGTGAATGAGTGGATGTATGAAAAAGTGAAAGATAGATATAATGGAGAGTATGTGTTCGTAGAACTCAGGGCTTAAAAGAGTAGATATATGAGAGAGTGAAAAACCCATAGCATAGAGAGTATTTGAGAGAACAAAATGCATGTAAGAGTAGAAATATGAGAGAGTGAAAAAAGTAGAAATATAAGAGAGTGAAAGAGGGATACAATGGAGAGTATGCCTGAGTAAAACTAAGTGCGGGTAAGAGAAGAAATATGAAAGAGTGAAAGAGAACGGAGAGTATGTGCGAGTAGAAACGTGAATGATGTACTCGTAAGACTGGTAAATTAGTAATAAAAAAGTGATTTTCTAAATGCAACTTAGGTGAGGTACACGGCCGAAATTATAGGGTACCTGGTAAGACTGAACTCGTTACTCAATTATGATTGTAGGAAGACGAGCTTGCTAACCATTGCACCACGTAAAGGTGTCAGATATGGTGATTTTGTAGAGTATAGGACACCCAGTGTGGATCGAAATGACTACCCTACTCAATTGTCATGATTCCGACGAAGCAAGCTTTGTAACCATTACATCACGTCAAGGTGTCCGGTATGGTGATTTTGTAGAGTATAGGACACCCAGTGTGGATCGAAATGACTAACCTACTCAATTGTCATGATTCTGACGAAGCAAGCTTTGTAACCATTACACCACGTCAAGGTGTCCGATGTGGTGATTTTGTAGAGTATAGGACACCCAGTGTGGATTGAAATGACTACCCTACTCAATTGTCATGATTTTGACGAAGCAAGATTTGTAACCATTATATCACGTCGAGGTGCCCATTGACGAGTGAATGACATGAGAGAAAAATATAACGGATGGGGAAGGAGTCAAATGTACTTAGCATAATTGAATACAAGACGTCCTGATGAGCCAGGGTCGCACTGATTGCGGTCAAAGGCCACAAAAAGATTCACCTTTAATCTTACGCCCCTATGATTTCTTTTGGATATTTTAAATAATGAAATTACAGGCCGGGATAAATTAGATATTATAGTGATGACAATGGCAAAATTGTCTCAATCGACATTCAATGATCGGCATTACGATCGGTTAAAATTTATAAAATCAAAAAATTGAACTTCTCACATCCGTTAAATGTTGGCGCTCATTCTAATATTGATAGCTGTTTCTTATCAAGCATTTTGGTTGGATCTTGTGGAAACGCTGGGCAGATCAAATTTGCTCTTCCCGTTACATGTTTTATCTATTTCTGTTGTTGCTGCTTTTCTAGTGATGTTTTCATTTCGGAACTATCTTCTTTTGTGATTGTGTAGTGTCAGTCCCTCGGGTTTCAAAAAGAATCTTTTAAGTGGCTAACCGAGATATTGGATTGTCCGGAAAGTTTATACGGATTTTTAAGAGAAATTAAAACGCATAACAAAATTATGCCATTAAAAATTTATTCAACAAAATATGAACCATTTTGTTGCGCAACATTTCTCCATCTTTTCTTCAGTTTAAAGATTCCATCTTCCCAGAATTTTGGTGATTTCTTGGCAAAGAAAATACTGAAGTGGTTTTTATGCTATCCAAATAATTAGAATTTTTACCATTGAGATTATTTCGCAAGGATCTGATGTATAAAAATACAAAGCAGCAATGTCTGGTGGATATGGCGGGTGGGGTAACACATCCCAGCTAAGTTGCAACAACTTTTGCTGAGTCGCCAAAGAAACGTGAGGTCTGGCATTTGGAAAACAGCACGTTTTCTGTTTGCCTATTCTTGACGCTTTTCTTAAATGGCGGCCTTTAATTATTCAGTTGCGAGGATTACTTTTCAGAAACAATTAACTGCTAAGTTAATAGAAACTTATAGTACAGGGTCCTGGGTATGACGGTAAACTGCATCCAACAGCAAGGCCTCTAATTGGGAAGTTGTGAGGAGCATGGAACCACCTCTTAATTGCTGTTGTTCCAAGGTCCACCCTGACCCGGAGTGGTAGCACCTGTTAAGGTCCCAGCTATGCGCTAATAGTTAACCCCCAAACTGGGGTCAAAACACTATGAAAGTATAAAATAGACTTGTATTGTGGATTCTTGTTGAGAAACCCCACAAAATAATAAATAACAAAAACAGATATACAGATAGAACATGAAAGGTATATTGAACAAAAATATACAAACTGGAACACGGGTTAGTCAATTCAGGAATACTTGGAATACTATTAGTAGAAACAACAGTCTTGTTGTGAAGAAGTATGTCCGGGTAATGAGTCTATATCCAAAACAACTCCAACTTAATATGCACCAACTTACTGACCAACTAAACAGCTGTACAAATACTCAACGGTATTTACCAAACTTCCCACGCAAGGCTAGATGTGACACAAGGTCTATTTATTGTGGGTCTTCCCGGCCATATAGCCGCGCCAAAAAATGTCTGTCTATTTTTCCCCAGTCGTGATTCTACCCTTCGGTGGAACCACGACTGGGTTATTGCTCTCTGCTCGGAAGTAGAGAGCGGCCTCTACCCGAAGGCAGAGAGCTGACAGTGTCATAGCAGAGTACAAGTACTCAACTATATTTAGTTGTCCCTCCCACTAAGGGCAACATGTGACACATGGTCAGTTATAACTGGGATTTCCGGGCTATATGGCCCGGCGAAAAAATGGCTGTCTATTTTTGCCCAGTCGTGCTTCTACTCTTCGGCGGAACCACGACTGGGTTATTGCTCTCTGCTCGGAAGCAGAGAGCGCCCTCTACCCGAAGGCAGAGCGCTGACAGTGTCATAGCAGAGTACAAGTAGTCAACCCCTGAACTCTGTATAGGCAGGATTATATGGACACATCGGCGAGTCCATTCTTGTAACCAACTAGGGGTGATCCAACATGTATTGAAATATATAAATAAAAATAGACTTTTATAGAAATATATACACTTTTGAAGAAAAAAATATTGCCAATAATACTTTTTGAAGAACAAATTATCATTATTATAACACATTTTGAAGGAAAAATATTCTCAGCAAAACATTTTTGAATATAAAACTAGAAGTCATTTTCAGTTTTTTAAAATATAAAAGAATAAAAACAAAAACTTTTCATTAAAATCTAACTAAATCAAGGTTGATATCACTATAACCGAACATTAAAAAATACCTTAAAACCCCACCTTGTATTATATTTGTATTGTAGCGGCATTCACCCAGGACGGGTTGAGCCGGCATCCCCAAGAACATTTGAAGCGTCTCTCCCAGCGGCGGCCCACGATCGGCGATCTTGAGCCAGCTCCACTCCGATCTCTGCCCAGTCCCGGTTCCACCTCCGAAATCCCACGACATTTGGGCCCGAGATCGGCTCCATGTCCCCCTTCAGCGTGGCTGCCCACGTCCTCAGCTGACCCCCCGCACGCTTGCGCCAGCCCGGTAGGGGCCTCGGGAAGAGGCAGTCGCGAATCAGCTCACCCGGAGGACAGCGCGCAGCATAAAACCCCACCTCTTTGGCATTAAATGATCCACAGAGGTTAATATACCATTAAGCAAAACGAAAACTCAAATCTATTAATGTCTTCATTGGGTTGTCATCTGTAGTGAGGTCTCTGCCTGAATGTTCTTCATCAATAAGGCTATTATCACCAACTCCAAACTGAGTTAACCACTTCTGTAGGGTCCTGTCAGCTTAAGCCTGTTGGTCGTATACAGCACATATTCTTGTTGGTTGCGAGGCATTCGTGTCTTTACGGTAATAGAAAAGAATAAAGTACTTAAAATTGCATCTTATAATCTTCCACTTTCAGAAGGATGCAAAACAGGGACCAATTAAGTCATTTTAAACTTTCTTTCTCAAGGGATAGCTTGAAGTGTTCTCTAATCAGAAATGTAAGCATATTATATCTATCGAACAACTAAAAATCGGCATGAACTTTCCGGACAATTCAATATCACCTTGCTATACTCGTTTCCGTACGATCACTGAATTTAAGCAATGTTGAGCCTGATCAGTACTTAGATGAGTGACCACTTGGGAATACCAGGTGATGTAAGTTTGGATGTGCAGGTGTTGTAATGAACAAGGGTTCGGAATTGGTAATCGGAGAACGAAGTTTCAATTATATTCCAGTTATTCCAAAATGTCCGAAATGCTAGCTACTCTAAGCCTTGATGTGCGGGTGGTGTAATGAAAAAGGGCTTGGAATTGAAAATCGGAGAACTGAGTTCATATTCAGTTTAGTTTGTTAATTTCCCTCGTGCCAAATACTCTTCAGAAATGTATGAATCCGCCTATTCTCCACCCAGCTATGGGTCAAATAGTAAGGTATGTGCCACTAAATCTTTTTTTTTAATATCCAAAAAATTCAAATACACTAAAAATACTTTTTGGCTTTAAATAACCTGCAAAGAGTTGATAATACGTAGAAAATGAATAGGTCAATGAATTAATCAATTTTTAAAAAATATTTTTTATATAAAACTAAGACGATTCATTCGTTTGAAGTCATTTTAAAAACTGATCTAAAAATACTTTTGTATATAGATGATAATTTAGACATTACTGAATGTGTTTGACGCCATGATTGACATCGTTATGAAAGTTTAGATCAGTCGAATGTATTTCAGTACATGACCAATATAAATAGACATCCGTTTTGGAAATTACATTACATTTTCTATTCATGGCTTAGCTCAGATAAAAGCTAAGTTTTCGAATGCTGTTTTTCAAAATAAACAAACTCAGCATTTTTGTGAGATGGCTAAGATGCAGTCGTCACACCTCACTATTTGGAATTCTGCCGGGCGAATCTAATCTTGATAAATATCTGTAAGAATAATTAAACATGTCATCAGAAAATAAATTTCTATAATTAGAAAATAATTATAGTGTTTGCTATTTCTATACATATAAAAAAGATTGAAGAGAGAGAGAGAGAGAGAGAGAGAAAGAAAGAAAGTAAGAAAGAAAGAGAGAGAGAGAGAGTTGAATAAGAATGAAAAAGACATGTTAACGTTTGACATTGCATTTAAATATTTGACTGGGAAGCAAAAAGCCGAAAAAGTTTCACAAGCGAGGAATGTCATAGAAGAAACTTTTTGCATAAAACTTACGGTTACATCTAGCCATTTCAAACGTAAAATGATGAGACGTTACCGCTAATATATTACAGTGCATTCATAAAGACGAGGTAACAAAGAAGGGACTTCATCAGAACAATTACCATGTAAGTATTTATAGCCCAGTGAAGCTATATTAAGGCGGTGAAAAAATGACTGAAGCCAAAATGCTTTGTGAGTATCAATAACATTACGGATTTTGTCTAAATTTATAGCAGGAACACCAGGCTAATATGGAAGCAATATTCAAAGCAAGGACAAAAGTTAGGCTTATAAATACGGAAGATAGATTCTAGCGAGAAAAAATATTTAGCATTACACAGTGAGCCAACTTTCCAAGCTGAAAACCTAGCATTTGATTCAATATAACCTTTCCACTCCATGTCAGAGGAAAATGTTAGTCCGTGAAGGCGCAATGAGTCACTCTCCTGGAGATAGATTCTGGTAAGAAGAATTGTCTAGACCGACACAGTTAACCAGCTTTCCTAGCAGAAGACGTAGCAATTTATTCAATATAAATTTAAATAGTTTTCTGACAGAAGATGAAAAGTGCCACACTGAGTTTCGGAAGCGTATTGGCATGGCCAAGGATGAATGACAGAGGTTGAGTATTGAGAGACAGTAATTTTCATTAGAAACAAAGAAAAGAGTACTAGACTTATGAGATATCTGTCCTCGTGTATGGCAGTTAATGCTGGACAACTTTTCAAGAATGAAAGAGAGATTCAACGCAACAAGAATCTGGTTTTACAGAAGGATACTGAGGATACCAAGGACGGAATATGTGAGCAACGACATGGAATTGGTGAGGAAGAGACAGACAGGGGTAAGCAGCGCGAGACATACTTGATGGGATTGAGTAAGTGGATGGCCGAGCTTGGTTCGGGAGAGATGAGGATATATATATATATATATATATATATATATATATATATATATATATATATACCCGAGTGAAAACAGAACGAAGAAAGAATTTTTACAATGTCCAAAACATTAATTTAAAACAGTGCACGATATATAATATATAGAGCTGTGAATATTTATTATAAATTATATTTTAGAACATGTACATAATATTTTTATATATATCCACTACAAAGGTACATTTGTTTCGACATTGAAACTTCAATGTCTCATCAGGCGGTATGTATAAGAATGGAAAGCCTCTTTTCTTATATTTGGTCAGTTGTGTTTGGGGTGTTGGTGGGGGTATATATATGATAGATAGATAGATAGATAGAGAGAGAGAGAGAGAGAGAGAGAGAGAGAGAGCGGGAGACCTGTTGAATTTACGAGAGGACTCATATTTTCTTAGCAAAATTTCCGATATTTCAGGCCAGTAGATATTAATAAATATACTGTTTAATTATATAAAAAAATCAGAGTATCTACCCAAGTACACTTATTCATTAAAACAAATAAAAATTAATGTTTTGACAAAGAAGTTAAGCTCCTCAGCAACGGTACATATTTCAAAATTTCCATTTTGAAATATGTACCGTTGTTGAGGAGATGTGAAATCTCTCTTAGGAATTTAATGTTGAAATGTTCATTCAACAATTTTGAATATTGAAATTTCATTTTATTGTATATATATATATATATATATATATATATATATATACCGTGTATTTCTTCGAAATAACACAGGTCACAATTCACAATTTTGATTTCTCAAATGCCAGAGTAATTAAAAAAGAACATAACCTTTTAAGGAGGAAGTACTTTAAGAACATATTGATAACTTTACTATCAACTATAAACACACGGTTAAGACATGACATTATTTTCAATTTCTTTCACAAAATAATAATTAATGAATCCAAAATACCAGTAAATATTATTAAATAAGTTATAGATAGTTCCTTATATATTTAACCATGTAATAATTTTCTTATTATCATTGTATTTTATTTAGAGTTGTTTATCATTATCATTCTTTCTTTCTCATTATTATTATTATTATTATTATTATTATTATGTCATTTTTCATCATATTTCGATTTCTGCTTTGGTCTCACTACCAACCAAGTCTGCGGGGAGACCTAAGGCAGGTAGTGGCGTGTTGTTATGGCTCCATTTCATGTTTTTCTATCTTCCCTATCGTCCCCAGCATTACATAGATAAAGTTTTCCTTAGTGTGTGGGCTGTACTTAATAAGACAATTTTTTGTATATCTCTTACGCTGGGGTTTCCAGGGATTCTTTCAATGTGTTGTTTTGTTCCATTTTTTATCATTCCAAGTGCACCTACTATCACTGGCACAACTCTTGTTTTCAATTTCCACATTTTTTCTATTTCAATTTCCAGGTCTTTATATTTTGACAGTTTTTCAAATTCCTTGATTGCTATGTTACAATCCGCTGGACAAGCCATATCAATTAATAGACAAGTTTTCTCCTTCTGGTTTTTAACAATAATGTCTGGCCTGTTTGCTTCAATTTTTCTGTCTGTGTAGATGGTGTAATCCCATAGAATGGTTACATCTTCTATTTCTGTAACCGGTGCTGGATGATGTTCATACCAGTGTTTGTTTACAGCTTTTCCATAATGTTTGCACATTGTCCAATGTAAATATTGCCCAACTCTATCGTGGCGATTTTTATATTCGTTTGGGGCAAACACAGAACAGCCTGAGATTAGGTGGTCTATTGTTTCTTGGTGTTTATCACAAAACCTGCATTTTGGATCCATATTATTATGCATAATATTTGCCTGAAAGTTTCTCGTGAAAAGACTTTGGTCCTGTGCTGCAAGTATAAATCCTTCAGTTTCAGACTTTAATCCAGATGCACGTAACCATCAATGAGTATTAACTTTGTCAACATTGGAATTATTGGCACGTACTGGATATTGGCCATGCAGAGGTTTGTCTTGCCAGCGCTGTTTCATCTTTTCAAGAACTTTATCTTTGGCTTTCATTTTTATATTTTTTGCCGCAATAGTTGGTTCTTGGCTTCTGTTTTGCTTTTCTACAGAATCTACTAACTGTAAATCTTGTTTGAATTTACTGCCTTCTTTTATTATTGAATATTTTTTCTTTCTTTCTTCATGTTGCCTTACTAATTGTAACATCCAATCCTTTGTTGTTTCTATGTATGTTAGTAAGCCAATAGTTGTTGTCTTGTATGACAATTCCAGCTGAATAAGACCTCTTCCACCTTCTTTACGGGGTATGTATAGACGGTCTACATCAGCCTTTGGATGATGCATCTTATGCTTAGAAAGAAGCTTTCTTGTTTTAGCATCCATTCGCCTGATGTCGTTTAGAGTCCAGTTTAAGATGTTAAAGCTATATTGGACAACTGGGATTGCAAGGCTATTAATGGCCATAACTCTGTTCTGTGAATTTAATTCAGTTTTTAATATCATTCGTAGCCTTCTATAGTACTCTTTACGCACTATTTCTTTCATTTTGTTATGGTGAATGTTTTCGCTCTCATTTACACCTAGGTATTTATAAGCTTCTTCTGGTTTCAATTCTTTTATTGTTACAGCAGGGTCTAGGCTAATTGAGGATGTTTCTTGTATTGATCCACGTAAAACTGTAGCTTTAGCACATTTATTCAAATTAAATTTCATTCCAATGTCTTCGCTGAAGCATTTTACAGTTTGCAGAAGACCTTCCAGTTCATTATCATTCTTAGCATATAACTTCAAGTCATCCATGTAAAATAGATGGCTTATTTTCTTTTGTCCTATTTTATAACCACATTCTGTCTTGTTAAGTTGACTGGTTAGTGCTATTAGTGATATGCAGAATAATAAGGGAGATAAAGAATCACCTTGAAATATACCTCTTTTGATGTTTATTTCATCAGACTTATAGGTTCCATTTATATGATTGAGGTAAAGGGTTGTTTTCCATATAGACATGCACTGTTTGATGAAATTGATGATGACGGGCGATATCTTGTATATATTTAAAGTCTTTAAAATCCAGTCATGTGGCACACTATCGAATGCCTTTCGATAGTCTATCCAGGCTGTACTAAGATTTTTCTTTGTACTGTAGCAGTTTTCCAGGATCATTTTGTTAATCAGCAATTGGTCTTTACAACCATAACAGCCACGTTTGCACCCTTTTTGTTCAAGCGGTAACATGTCATTTCTTTCTAAGAATAAATATGTCTGCTTTGTTAAAATAGATGTTAATAGTTTATATGTTGTCGGAAGACATGTAATTGGTCTGTAGTTTTTCGGATTTTTTGTGTCACCATTCTTGGGTAGAAGAAATGTAATTCCTTTTGTCAACCATGCAGGAATTTTAGTGGGATCGTCAACCATTTCTTGAAGTTCTTTGGCTAGTTTTTTATGTGATGCGCTTAAATAATATAGCCAAAAGTTAGGAATTTTATCTATGCCTGGGAATTTCCAATTGTGTGTTTTTTTAGTGCATATTTAACATCATCTTCTGTAATTCCAGACCATGTCTGTTCGGGTTTATTTTTCATTCGTTCTGTCTCTTGCGTAATCCAATGTACTTCCTTGCTAAGTTCTTTAGGGCAAGCCCATATCTTTTCCCAGAACTGTGTGACTTCTTCCATTCTGGGGGGTACTGTCACTTCAATTCTTTTTTTACCTATTTCCCTGTAAAATCTCTTTGTATCAGTCTGAAAAATCTTGTTTTCTCTGTAAAATCTTGCTCTTTTTTCATAGCGTCTTATTCTTTGAGCCTTCAGTTGGATTTTTTGCTTTATTTTTTCTTTATTTGATAAGACGTCATTTTCATTCTTGATGTTATATTTTTTTACGGCTCTTCTGCTTTTCCTAGTTCTTACATTTATTCGTCTACTCAGTTCATCCAATATTGATAGTTCACTTCTAAGTTGTTCTATTTCTTTTTCTATTTTTCTTTTCCAAGGTGGAACTTCACGTCTACGAGACTGCCTTGTTTTTATTTTGATATTTAATTTTTTTGTTGCTGCTGTTGCTGATGCATATATTATTTCGTTTAGATTTGTATTCGGGTCTTCATCCAGTATTGATTTCAGTGCTGCATTGTACAGTTTAATAGTTCGGAGGTTTTGTTTTGTTGGTTGGAATTTTGGGAGCTGTTCACGTTCCTCCATTGTAATACTTTGTATTTGACTTAGATGGTTTTTTATTTCTATCTTGGCTTCCTTTCATGTTCTTATTTTCCGTCAAATAATTATCTTCGATGTGTTCTGAACTCGTTTTATTTTTGTCTTTTAACTGACTCAGACTCAGATCACACCTTTCCAGCACTTTTAAACTTACATCATTATCTTCGCAGTGATTTGCGTGTTTCACGGTTTCTACATTATGACCTGTGATTTGTTTGATGTTATTACTTTTTATTTCTGGTTCCGGTTCCTTTTCATATTTTGTTGATTCGACTCTTCTTGTTACAATTCTTTTAATTTCATGAATTTCGGCCTCTGTTAGTCGGTTATTACGAATAATGTACCTACGTACATTGGCCAATTTATTTTCGTTAATATACTTTCTATTTGCTTGACCAACTTTTTCACGCCAAATGTCATATGTTTGGCGAGTCATGTTTTTTTGAGGTTTGAGTAACGCTTCATGAAATGCAGTCATAACGACTTTGTACTCCTCACGAGACCATTTTATTTTTTCTTTCTTTAAATATACGGTTGTAGATCTAGCTGGTGAATTTTCAGGACCATCATTAGGATTATCCTGGTTGTGGGGACCTGAAGATTCATTCTTTGTGTAGGAGTTTGTTCCTATGGTAGATTTTTCGACCTCAGGTAGGTTCCCTCCTGAAGGACGGGCTCCCTGTTTATCCACTGGAAGAGCCATACTGGACTTTTTATTTCTATTTGTATTTTTCATGTTTTTCCCACGAGTGACGCACGGGTCCAAAAGTCCATCCAAAGTTGCCTGGCACGTTGGGTAACGGTCTTATACAAACAGGGTCCCGAAGCCTGTAGGGAATCGTTTGTGACCTCATAACGCAGTAGCCATTCACTCCTCGGCACGATTAACACCTTGAGTTGCGGGTTGTTGTTCGGAGTTTTCCTTCTCCTAAATGGGCTGCCAAGCAACATCTGACATAGACGCGATTGGAATTCAAGGAGAAAGACGGCTCAACGAAACAAAACATCAATATTACTAGAGTAGTTTGTTTAAAAAAAAAAAAAAATTTTATAATATCTTAAGAAAAAAAAAATCATGTTTATATTAAAACAAAATTTCATATTGATAAAAAGAAAAAATCAAATAGAGAGACGTTTGTTGAAAAAAAAAATAATGTAATAATTTGTTCGTCCACTTTATCTTTTATTTTTTCAACAAAGTCGTTGGTCAAAAATAGGATTATCATAATAAGATAAATTAAATCAGTAAATTAAATCAATAAATAAATAAAAATAAATTTATCAATAAATACGTAGACTTTCTATAAAATAATAGCATATAAATTGTTTTTCATCGGATTTAATTTATTTTCTTGTTTTGTTTTGTTTTTAAGAAAATTATAATAGTTAAAAAAAAATTTTTACGAAATATCGACAGCTAAAGGAAATATAATACGGATGATTTTATTTAGGTTAATTTAAAGAACAAACAGATAAATTAAAATAAAGCAGAATTTCATAAAAAAAAAAAAAAAAAAAAAAAAATTCCCTAATATCTGAAGAAAAAATCCTGTTTATATTAAAACAGAATTTCATATTGAGAAAAAGAAAAATTCAAAGAGAGAGACGCTGGTTGAAAGAAAACAAACAAACAAATTTGGATGTAACGGCCGTTCATCGGAGAAAAAAAACATCACTGCACTTTTAGAGAGTTATTGTTTTAAAAAAAAAAAAACAATTATTGCTACTATTAACCTTTGTCCTTGCAAAAAAAAAAAAAATCAAAATTTAATATGAGAGAAAAAGTGGACATACCTTTGAGTTTACTACCGTAACATTTAAAAATAATAATTTGTTCGCCCACTGTATTCTGTGTTATTCTTTCATTAAATCCAGCGAGAATAAAATTATCGAAAAATAAATAAATATATAAAATGAACGAACAAATTAAATATAATAAATTATTACATATTCTCTCTAAGAAAGAATATCCTAGATCGAACATTTTTTTAGTGTTTTTCGTCATATTTTTTTTTTCGTTGTCTTGCTTTAGAAAACTAGTTAATAAATCTATTTAAAGGATCATTAAAAGAAGAAACATACAATTTGAATTATATACGAAGAAAAAATTAATGTTTATGTTTAAAATAGTGAAATTCAAAATTAATGTTTACGTTTAAAAAAAAAAATCTCAAAAAATTTTTTAATAGGAAAGAAAAAGTGGACATACCTTTGAATCTACTATAAAATTTTAAAATAATTTGTTGGCCTACTGTATTCTGTGTTATTCTTTCATTAAATCCAACGAGAATATAAGATTATCGAAAAATAAACAAATATATAAAATGAACGAACAAATATAAATAAATTATTACATATTCTTTCTAAGAAAGAAGTTTTTCTAAGAAAAATTATTACATATTCTTTCTAAGAAAGAATATCGTCGATCGAACAGACTTTAACGCTTTTCGTCATATTTTTATCGTTGTCTTGCTTTAGAAAACTAGTTAATAAATCTATTTAAGGATCATTAAAAGAAGAAACATACAAGTAAAATTTTATACGAAGGGAAAAATTAATGTTTATGTTTAATATAGTTTAATATAGTGAAATGAGAAAGTAATGTTTACGTAAAAAAAAAAAAAAAACGTTACGTTTTCAGGAGCCTCAGAAAAGCACGTCATTCTCGTTGTAATCCCAACCGCGTATTATTATTATTATTAATTAGCATTATTAATTTTACATATTATTTAGTAATTCAGTATTTCAATGAAAGTTTCTATCGGTTAATATGTTTATGATAATTTATATATATGGTTTTTATTTATATATTATTACTTAATGTTATTATAATAATTTTAATACATAGTTATAATTTATTTCATTGAAAGATACTAACTGTTAACGTTATTTAGTAATTTATTACTAATGTAAAAGATTATTACTGTTAATATATATATGTGTGTGTGTGTGTGTGTGTGTGTGTGTGTGTGTGTGTGTGTGTGTGTGTGTGGAGTTTAATTGAGATAATTTTTAGCGCCAAGGTTGTTATTTTTCAGTGGTTTTACTGAAAAATGTGTTTCGCCAAGTAGATATCGGAAAGTGCTCGATATCGAAAGGTAGATAGAGCGATGATAGGTACAAATATTTTGCGTTCCAATCAAATATTCACTGCACCACAAACACACATCCTGGATTAAATTTTTTGCTTGATTAAATATACAGCAGTATATTATTCCCTTTTCTTTCGAAATGTGATTGTTGGTATTAATCAATAAAGACGGCTTAGTGGCGGTAACTACGGACAAAGGACATCATCAAACCTATGTTTCTTCACTTTTCTCCGTTAAAACGTGGTATCTAAACTTATTTATAAATGGAAATTTGTCTGTGTGTGTCTGTGTGTGTGTGTCTGTGTGTATGTTTGTCCGTTATCTATAGACTCCGAAACGGCTGAACCGATTTTCTTGAAAATTTACACCGTTGTACTATAAGCGTCTGCAAGTGTTCTTAGCTAGGTTTTGTGTCGAGTTACCCCCGATAAATATCGAAAATCGATAATCGAAAACATCGGGTTATAGGAGTGGTCTGATTTTAATCAAATTTGATACACGCATAGACAAAGACATAAGAACGATATTCAGAATTTTCAAGACTGAAGTTATTACAATTGTGCAGAAAATCGATAATATATATATATATATATATATATATATATATATATATATATATATATATATATAAAAGGCAAGATGTTTGTGTGTGTGTATCTGTTTATCTGCCAGTATGTCTGTATTTTTTCAGCGCTTTTATTTTAGTTTTTGCTTCGAGTTTGGCTCTAAGTAGGTATAATTGTAGTTCTTAGTTTCAGCCATGATACCATTTACTCAGAGGACTTATTTAGCCTTCAAAATTCAGTTTACGACGAAAAAACTTATTTGATATCCATACCAGGAAATCAAAATTTGACTTACATCCATTTATTTTTCTTTCAGTCTACGGTTTCGCTTTAACTGGAAACAACTATTGCTTTTTAGTCTTTCGTGCCAACGTCCAAAGAGTCTGAGCTCCAGGACCATGGATTAGTTTTAAAGCTTTTATTACACCCGAGCAACGCCGGGCTATACTGCTAGTTTGTTCATATATATTTATATCTTGTCACTTTATTACAGGGAGGTTTTTCACCACATGACATTGAAATACAGGTTTTCGTAGTAACCTTGCAGTGCACAAACATTTTTTAGCTTTTAATGCCCCGAAAACTAAGTTACTAAAGATTTAACTGAAATTCCTCCTGCCATGAACGGTTGTTCAAGTGGTTTGAAAGTCTATTGGAACTAAATGTTTCTTTAGAACTTCAGTGGAAATCAATGAACGATGCATCGCTAAAGAGACTGGAAAATTGTCCGTTTCCTTTTATCATTCCAGTGAGTATCTGACTTCTCATGCAATTCTAGACTTACGACCATATCATGCAGAAACATCGGTTCCCGTACCATCACCAAAATTAAGCAACGCAGAGCAGGTTTAGTACCACGCTTGGGAATATCAGGTGCCGTATGCTTGGATGTGTGGGTAGACTAATGAGTTATGGCTGGGAATTGTTAAACAGAGAATTGAGTTCTAATTCCCGTTGGATTCGTTATATACACTGACAGACTTAGGAAAATGTTGTTTTTTTCATTTAATCGTCTCACCCCAAGCAAGGCGGCACCTCCACTGATGCGCAGGGGACTATATAAGAGAGAGTAAAAGTATAAGCAGGAGGAGAGTGAAGAGAAAGACGAACCAATTAAAGGGTTGTTAGAGAAAGGACAAGAGAAGGATGCACGCACAAGAGTGAAGACAGTTGCGAATGTAGAGAGAAAGGAAAAGAACAAGAACGAGGTAATGTAGAAAAGAGTCAAGTGGGAATTAACATTGCATGTAAACTATGAATTTATCTCTTCCCCCATCTATGGGTTACTTAGTCCCCCTATCTATGGATTAATTAGTTAGACATGTATCCCTAAATCATTATTATTTCAACAGAAAAATGAAATCAAAGTGTATTTCCTTATGTTAAAGCGGCTGTAAGCCGTATAAATAAAATCAACCAAACTAAATTTATTACAAGCAATTTATTTTAGAATTAATATCGAGCACCATTATGACTTTAGATATGTTAAATAATTTTTGTTAACCCCAAATCCATCTATCCGACCCATTAACCTTAAGTCACTTCAAATTCCCAAGCCGTTTTGGTTTTTCAAAATGTGTCATATTAAGGATTTTCTTTTCAACATCTGCGTCAGAGAGATTTCAGTCGATTCCCGAAGCATCAATAGTCTTAATTAATTATCGATTGCTGTCAATGAAAACAGCGAAGAAAAAGGATGAAGAATCTGGGTTTTCTCGGAATCAGTATCCATAACTTTTCACTTGCTCGACTCTCTCAGTGTCGATCGTCAATTAACAAGCCGCCTGCATCAAATAAAATCACTATCTTTTCAGCAATGCTCGTCGAAACGTCTCCACCCCGCCCCAAAACACTCAACACTGCACCAAGAACTTCTTTCTCTGCCTTTTCTAACATAAAGAATGAAAATTGGTCTTGTCAGAAATAGCATCAAATAAATATCAGCGATAATAAATTGAAACTGTCCGTGTAAGAACATAATATGTCGGAGGAGGTAGGAGATGTTAATAACCACACAATTAAGTGGTATTCAAACCTGGCGCGTCAGCCTCAACTTTTCGGAGGTTTGAGACTATTTCTCACCACTCCTACTCGCGTAGCAAGCAGTTATGGCGCCGGCATTCGCAATTCAGAACAAAAGACATCGACAGATGAATATGCCTGTCTCGCGGGCGGGAACTGATTTCGACACCCAATTGTATTTAAACAACACCGCGTTTCAACCAGATTTTCTTGTAGATATTCCTGTCAAACTGCAGTTTGTGATTATCGTTTTGTAGAGTTCATTTTTATTCATTTCGATGATTTGGGACGTCTTTTTTGAATGACAACAATCTTCTTTTCCGCTGCAACCATCTGTGTGTGTGTATATATATATATATATATATATATATATATATATATATATATATATATATATATATATATATCAGTTTGTCCCTATCTATCTATCTATCTATCTATCTATCTATCTATCTATACCTCCACTAGAACGCTAAAAAAAGACCATAGTATTAATAAAAAAGGGCCCAAACTTAATAAAAACGAACTTTTTCAATCAAAATGTTTATATTATTATTAAGAGGAAAGATCAAAGTAATTTTTAATAATTTCAAAAAAAATTAATTCCTTCTTACATTTTCGAAATTTTGGCAGAAAATCTTGTTTTGATTTGAGTTAGCGGGTAACCAAAATGTTACGACTGTTTACAATAGAAAACGTAATTATTACGCCACCCACTTTTTCCGGTGACGAACACATTAATTTGGAAATTCTCGCAAAAATCAAATAATTGTCCGATTTTAATGAACCTTTCACTACTCATTTACAAATGAATGGAATTATTTTTGAAATTATTATTTTTTTTAAATCTTCGTAAAAATATATATTTTTTTTTTTGTTACACTCGGCTTGAAGTAAATCCAATTTTAATACATTTGAGTGTTGCGGTCTATAATTTTACGAGCATCATAGCCCGTCGTTGCCTGTGCGACTCAGAACATTTTAGTAGTAGGAGAAGATGCCAGTGAGAGGAGTAGATGGAAATCATTTATTGAAAGTTGGAAGGGAGAGTTAGTTAAATGCTATAACATTAGCATTATAGCCCGGCGTTGGTCGGGTGTAATGAAACCTTCAAAACTAATCCATGGTCCTGGAGCTCAGACTCTTTGAACGTTGGCACGAAAGACTAAAAAGCAGTAGTTGTTAAAGCAAAACCGTAGTCTGAAAGAAAAATGAATGGATGTAAGTCAAATTTTCATTTCCTGGTATGGATATCAAATACGTTTTTTGTCGTAAACTGAATTTTAAAGGCTAAATAAGTCTTCTGAGTAAATGGTATCATGGCTGAGACTAAGAACTACAATTATACCTACTTAGCGCCAAACCCGAAGCAAAAACTAAAATAAAAGGGCTGAAAAATACAGACATACAGGCAGATAAACAGACACACACACAAACATCTTGCCTCTTTATATATATATATATATATATATATATATATATATATTATCGATTTTCTGCACAATTGTATGAACTGCAACCTTGAAACTTCTGAATATCGTTTCTTATATTTTTCTCATATTTGTCTATGAGTGTATCAAATTTGATTAAAATCGGACCACTCCTTCTATAACCCGATGTTTTCGATTATCGATTTTCAATATTTAGCTAAGAACACTCGCAGACGCTTATAGAACAGCAGTGTAAATTTTCACGAAAATCGGTTCAGCCGTTTTGGAGTCTATAGGTAACGAACACACACACACACAGACATACACACAGACAAAGTTCCATTTATAAATAAGTTTAGATAGATTATTGATACATTGCATTACAAAAAAAAAATTCAAAAGTCCCAAGATCGTATTGCTATTTCAACAGCTGAAACTAATCTCGTATAGTCAGCGATCGTAAGTTTCATACGTTAAAATGGCTATGCGATCTAGGGAGTTTTGAATATATATATATATATATATATATATTGGCTCTGTAAATAAATTATTTTAATTATATTGAGACCTCTGGCTAAATCAGATTTGATTTTTAATAATTAATATTAATAGGATCTCTTTTAAGATTTGGCCATGAAGCTGCTTTCTTTCGGATATATCAATTCGGTCGGATTTCAATTCTAGGTTAAAAGCAATCGGAGTCTAACCGTATTGATGAGCTGTGATACAGCGAAACAGATCTGTCTGCGGATGACTATATATATATAGTCTATTAAAAGTTTTACAAATCTATATTTCTCTGTTTATATATTTATTTTCATGATCTCTCTATCGATGATTGACTGACTAATTTGTTTTTATTATCCTTTGTTGTTGTTCAATCATATTTTGGATTACAAAATCATTCATTTTTTGCGAATAAATATTGCATGTACAGTTTTTTGAAAGAAAATGATTTCCAGGTACAAGTCCTACTATTTAGCCCATAACTGGGCCAGAGGAACTGGATTGATACAGTTTCTAAGTGCATTTGTACGTAAAGCATTATAACATGAACGACAGGACTTTCAACAACCCGTTACCCATTTCCTCACCAGCACATCTATCTATCTATCTATCTATCTATCTATCTATCTATCTATCTATCTATCTATATCCGTTCATATCTATCTATCTATCTATCTATCTATCTATCTATCTATCTATCTATCTATCTATCTCATTCTGTTCGTATCTATCTATCTATCTATCTATCTATCTATCTATCTATCTATCTATCTATCTATCTATCTATTCTGTTCGTATCTATCTATCTATCTATCTATCTATCTATCTATCTATCTATCTATCTATCTATCACAGTCTGTTCACATCTATCTATCTATCTATCTATCTATCTATCTATCTATCTATCTATCTCAGTCTCTTCATATCTATCTATCTATCTATCTATCTATCTATCTATCTATCTATCTATACTCGTGTGCAAATTAATTCAAAGAACTGCTTTAGTTTCCTTTCAATTACCACACTCACAGTTTTGGACATATCGGGTGTAATCAACTTCTATTTTTTTTTTTTAGACTAAGTCATTTGCAGTAATATGAACCCATTTCCGAGATACATGATGAATTTTTTATTTTTTATTTTTATTACATCCAGACACTCTTGGCTGTTGAATAGTTGTCCTACATCGATTGTCTACGATGGACCTTAATCCAAGAAAACGTGAGAAAATTGTAACGCTGCACAAACACACTGGCAAGCTTTACAAAGAGAAAGTGGATATTGTTGGTGTCAGCCTTTTAACTGTCAGTCATGTCTTCAAGGCGAAGCAATAAACTGGATTCATCAGCTCAAAATGTAAAGGAAAATGCGATCGGAAGAAAAAAAAAACAGTACCAAGAGACGACGTATACAAGATGTGAAATATCCTAAGAAGGCACTGTTCGTTTTGTTTCAATTACTTTGCATAGAAATATGTATATTGTATCTAGGCAGCAGATAATTATCTAAACATATATTGTTAAATATAAGATACAATGAATGTCTATTACGTTTAATCATAAGTCATTCTAAACATCGTATTTCAAGTAAAATAAAGACAAAATTGCCCAACGTTTGGGTATTTTTTTTATTACGCTGGTTCTAAGCTTTCTGCTCACGTGATCTATCTTCAGAGTGGTTAGAGAGAAGTTAACATGAAGGCATTCATTATCAAAATGATATTATCTTGTGTTGCTATGCGACGATAACTGTCACCGAATAGCAGACACAGATCGTAAATTAGTAATGCGATTACATGACGTCACACTAGATGAAGGACCGAAATGTTAACATCAGAACCATAAATGCAATGTAATATGTCGTGACTAAATTGAAATGTGATTTTATTCAGTGTGGGTTGCTTTGATTTAATGTATATGGCCTGCAATATCTGAAAGTTCTTTTTACTGTGTGTAGGTGGGAGTATTATTGATAATGTGTGTGTATTATTATGATACTTACTGTATATTTATGCTATACTTTTGTATTGAGCACCACGTTTTAAAAGTAAATATCTAACTGTAGAATGTACTTCTATTAGTAAACATTACTTACTTAGCCCCCAATTTTATTACGATATTATAGATATCGGACGAGACCCAATTTTGTTACGTGTTATAAGTTGTAACAAAAGAAAGGAATGATTGACCAAAGCACAGAGCTAAATCACAAACAAATATTTAATTTACAAAAACACAAAATAAAATTTTATATACACAAAATACAATTCTTTTCAGTTAAAACCAAAACATTGTGGTTCCTACTGGTATGTGTTACAGGTAAGTGTTACGAAAGGGAAGAAAGGTGTCAAGGTGTCAAGGTGTCAAGATGTCAAGGTGTCAAAATGTCAAAATGTCAAAACCGGTGTCAAGATGTCAAGGTGTCAAGATGTCAAGGTGTCAAGTACCAGTTAAGCTAGCGAAGTAGTTTAAGTGCTATACTTTTTGGAAATCCTCAAATGTGTATATAAAAATAATTTTTAGTTTGGTCAATGAAAGAGTCAAAAATTCTATTTAACGGATTTGTGCTATGAGGTTCTCTTTCGGATTTCTCTTGGTCGGCGACTTTTCGTAGAGATATAAATCCTTGAATCAAAACCGGAGTTGATAATGTCAGTAAATCCGTTTAACAAATAACTACTCTCTTCCCAAAACTTATTTTTATAAGGGATAACACCTAATTTGCATATTTCTCTAATCATCTAGATTCATCTAGATTTTACTGGAATATTCTAGGATCTTCCAAAACGTTCTATTCCTAATTTACCGATTTGTACAACTGCTATAGGAATTACAACTGTCTTGTAATAACAAGTAAGACTCAATAAAATCCCTTACTATAAATTTTTAGCTTTGTAGACACTTGATTAATATTATTTTTTATATATAAATGCATCCTCGTAACAATATATATATATATATATATATATATATATATATATATATATATATATATATATATATATCTTGACATCTTGACATAATTACACACATCTCTTTATTGATGGCTCATTATATTTTATTAATGGTCATGTGAAATTAAGCACGTCGACTCTTCTGGAGTATCCACACCTCATTTCCCACCTAGAACAGAGGTTCAACTGACTAATATATACATGACAACGGCTATTGTCTCTGACATAATTTCTAAACAGACACCCATAAGGCAAGCGGAGATGATGGAATTACTTCCATCGTCCCAAAGAAATGTGCGTCTAAGCTGTCTCCTGTCATCTCCAAACTCGTTATTTTTATTCGTTTCACCCCAATCAAGGCAATACCGCCACTGGTGAAAGTTTAAGTAGGAGGAGAGCGAAGAGAAAGACGAACCAATTACAGGGGGTGTTAGAGAAAATGTAAAAGAAGGATGACGAATACCGGTGTGAAGACAGTTGCGTAGATAGAGTGAGAAAAGAAAAAACACAGGATTACAAGCGGTGATGGGGAAAGAACGAGAGAAGGACTGGAGTCAAGTGGATAAGAGACGGGAACTGACATTGCATTTAAATTCTTGGAGATTGTAGCCATCAGGGAAGCAAGTATACAGAAGGGAGTTGCACGGGCAGGAAGTGCGAGAAAAGAAGCTGCAGAGTAGAAGCAGAGGACTGCATTTGGTTGATTTAACTGTAAAAGTGTGGGACCTTGTTGCCAGTCTGGTTGCTTGAGTAAATTCTTGTGGAGCGAGCACCAGTGAGCTAAGCTCGTCGGAGCAGAAGCCATGAAAATATTTGTAGAAGGTAGAAGAGACAGAGGGAAACCACATCCCAGCGGTGAGAAAATGGTTGGAGTCGAGATGCTAGGTCGAGAGTGAACACATTACAGATTCTCCTTTAGTGCCTGTCGAGAACCCTGAGATAAATAGCAGGGGCGCCCGACCAGATATTACAACAGTAGTAGATGTGCAAGATGGACTTCCTGGCCCAATAGTGACACAACATTCCTAGCAGTGGATTTAGCTATTGATTCAATGTAATGGCTCCACTTGAGGTCGGAAGCGAGGGTGAGGCTAAGGAGGTACAGAGTATTGCTTTCAGGGAGACTCGCTTAATCCATGCTGATGGCGGGGTAAGTGGGATTGACTGTAGTGGTTGACAGATAGCAACTTTGAAAAGCATTAAAATTTACAAGCCATTTCTTATCCCAGTCTACCACAGAGTAGCGGTCCTTCTCAAGATCAGCAGCAAGGTTATCTTTGTTCGCCTCACCAGATTTCTTACTGAGACGGGAGTAAATGTATTGTTTCAATGCTGCTTGCTTAGTTCCTCATCAGTTTTAAGAACTCTGGATATCCCTCTAACCCATCTATCGACCATTAGCCTCTTACCACTTTTTGACAACGTATTCAAGGCATTTATCAGTGTTGAAATAGTTAAGCAACTTAAGCTTGCCTGTTCAAAACGATTTGATAAAAACAATTGGATGAAATGAAACAATCACCCAGAAATACCGTAGCCCTGGAGCTTGCGCAGAAAGCCAGCGTGCTAAACCCTGTGAAACGCTTTCGAAATATCAAGAGCAACAGATCGAGCTTCACCGATCTTATCAAGAGCCTAGTATACATATTCAGTGAAGGCAGTTTGCGCATCAAAGGTAGACCTGGTGGAGCGGAAGCCATATTGTTTGTCAGAGAGTAGGTCGTAAGATGTGAGATGCGACATAGAGATCCAAAGACGCATTGGCATGGCCAAAGACGCATTTCAGAAGCTAACCAGAGTAGTGAAAGACAGGAAAATCTCATTAGAAACAAAAAAAGAGTGCTGGATCGCTACGTGATATATGTCCCTCTTTATGGGAGTGAATGCTGGCAACCAGTCTACCACAGAATATAATTGCAACCTACTGCGAGAAACTTTTCTGCCCAGTCAATCATGTCTATTTCGAGACATGACCGTCTAAGCGTGTATCACGTATGAACTTAACTGATTGACTTTAAAATAGGGAGTTACTTTTGAAACGCATTATATATTTATATAATGAAAATATACTTTTAAGGTGAGCTATATTGTGTTAAAGTGCTCAATATCTGGGACAGAGCGTACGTAATCGGCTAATTTCTCTCGATAAATGGTTTGCAATTTGCGTTTAAGTCATGACCACTACTGCTGGATGTTGACCTCAATGTCCACCACCCACACACACACAGATATATATATATATTGATTTTCTAAGCGCCGCTTAGTTGTGGCCCAAGGCCGAAAGTATGGAGTACCAAGTGAGGATCAAACTCATTACTAAGTTTTAATAGGTTCTAGCAAGGCAAGCTTGTTAACCATTACATCACGTCGTGGTGACCTCATATGTGTGTATGTGTTTTTTTTATATATAAAACGTCAAAAATTACATATATTGAATAATCATTTCAATTCGCTTCATCAGCGATCTTTTTATGTCGCTGAAATGATCCATTCGATATTTGAAATTTTCAAAGTTTTATATGTGAAAAACATACATATTTGGCTCTATAAATAAATAATTGCAATTATATTGAGCCCTCACGATGAATCAGTTTTAATATTTACTTTTTAATAACTAATATAAATAGGATCTCTCATGGGATTTTACCTACATCCCACTTCAATATATATATATATATATATATATATGTATATATATATATGATTCTATCCGTCATTTTGTTTTGTTTTAAACAATCTATCTCTCTATTACAGTCTGATTCTATCTATCGTTTTTATTTGAAACAATCTATCTCTCTATTGAAGTCTGATTTTATCTGTTTTTATCACAGTCTGAATCTATCTATCTATCTATCTATCTATCTATCTATCTATCTATCTATCTATCTATCTTTTGGAATTTGAAGATATATCTTCTGGGTGTACATATTCTATTGAAATCACCCCTAAAAGAAGCTTGATACGTTAGGCAAAATATTGACATGCAGTTGCATCATACGTTTGGCGTTAAATATGTTTATATCAACTCCCGCGGGAAATTAGCCAATTTCTACGCAATATGTTAAATAATCCGCAATTTCGTAGCTGAATTCCCATAGGAAGCAGAAATTAAATCTTTCTTGAAGCAAGAAAACACTGGAAAAGAAAAGGTGCTGCCAACTGAAAAGGACAAATGACACAAACAATGGAGATGATATTTTTCAAATAAGTAACACAACACCATGAGAAAAGACAATTTTTTTTTTGGTTTGAAAGTACTTTTGCTTTTGATGACAAGCAAGACAGAATAGAGTTATGTGTCAGGTCCTAATATAGCAATATAGGAATGTTTAAAATGCGGACGAGGTGTTATGTATGAATTCAAATTGTTTGCTTTCTGACAGCCAATAAATTATTATGGTTTGTTTTAATTTGGGGATCGTTGTGGATATCGCTAATTAATCTGTGAAAATTCGGGCACACATCAGAAGGAAGAAAACTTTAAGTGAACTGGAGATGGACTAAACTGAAAATCATTATTAAAGATCTAGGCTTTTTTATTGGGGCTTGAACACCTACGTTTGGTACCAGCAAGAAAGATATTACAATAACATTTTTGAAGGAATTCTTTTAATCGGATGATATTTCTTAATATGACTGTTTTTTTTTTTTTTTTTTTTTTTTTTTTTTTGTTAGGGTGTTTGAGTTGCTATCCCTTTTTATTTTATTTTATCATATTTTATTAAACACTTACCCCACCGGCCATAATTATTAGGCAACCCCAGTGTTTTAAAAAATGATGTATTTCATACTATTTTTCAGTATTTATTGCCAAGTGAATAATTGTAAATAAAAATAGAATGGTTCTTTTGTTAATACTACACAATAACATGTGCATCAAATGACTTTATAAATATTAAATAATTACCTATATTTTATCAATGAAAGGCTTCTACGCCTTGTAAAATTTTGCAAAGTAATAATAACAAAAGAACCATTTTATAATTCATTTAGAATTATCCGCTTAAAAATAGTATGAAATACATTATTTTCTCTTAAAAAACTGGGGTGGCCTAATAATTATGACCAGTAGTATAAATTGATACCAACCGGCATCAAATGAGAGTCCTGCTAAAGAAAAACTCTACCTCGAACAGGAATTGAACCTGCATCCGTTTTTGGTTTTTGCGTCAGAGAAAGCACTTCTTAAGCCAAAGCTTGTCTCTACCAGTTCGGCCACGAAACAGAAGGCCGTTTAATGTAACATAGCACAAGAATGTTGCTTCATTTTTACTGGGAGCTTGTTAGACCTCTCTTGCCTATCTTTATAAAGTTCAAAGGCGTCTACGCGGACTTGTGGGTAATTAATTATTTTCCACCTTACAACCTTTTTCCACAGACGAAGTGTTGCTAGCTTTTCACTACTTTATTGCTATTTTCATGTAATGTGTCCTGGCAAGCTGCATTCCTTAACAAAGTCTAGAGTGTTATGGTGCCCTATCTACATTGGATTGAACTCTTCCTCCTTCATAAATTCTAACCTGCGAGAGTTCTTAAAAGAGGTAGTTGGGACACAGTGTATATTGACAGTTCGAACGGACACTTCTATCCACTGACTAATAACACTCTTATTTTGTATATAAGTTCTGTTATTCCAATACACTAGTTCAACCTACTTTTTTTCTTTTCGTGTTTTTCTTCCTAGTCCTAGTAGGCCACAACATAAAGTTAACGTACTTCTCCACATATCTCCATAAACTGTGCATCTTTCTCTATAATTATCTACCTCTAGTGGCTCTTTGACGTTCTATAGAATGAGTATCATTGGAAAGATCATCATAAACTTTAATTCTTTTCTTTTTCTTATGCTCATGCAACAGACAGTAACCGTTTATCTTGAGTGACCTTGTACAAGGCAAGGTAAATATATCTCCCATATATAGTAGCCAGAAATACCTCCTACATAATGATAACACATTAACTAGATGAAGAAAAAACTGCCACTAATGTCTTACCCTTTTTCGCTTCATATTTGCCAGAATTTAAATTACGACACTTTGCGTCCGCAGCATGATTTGAATGACATTTCAAACACCTGATAAATATTCATGAACATTCTCAAACTTAAAAGCCTTGATAAACCAATGACATTCTCGCCTGTGTATATATAAACACATGCAACAAAATAAAACCTACATAAATAAAGTCTCTCAAAGGATTGAAACGCGTCAGCTAAGAATAGCTTTTCCTAGTTTTTTTTTTCCTGTATAACTATATAACAAATGTCCACTTAACTAAGTCTGTAAATCAGAAGGTAATATTTATAAAGCAGAACTACAGGATACAGATGGACAAAGAAAAACATTCTTGGGGTGTACTGTAGGAATTTTTAAATTCTTCATCTTATATGTGCCTTGTTCTTTCAGGACGTAGGCGATCATGGCCTACCACGTCTCTCTAGCCCCGGTTGATCTTAGCACGCTTTCTCCTGTAACAACCTCCGTTCTGTCACCCACCTGCTCAGGCCATTCAAATATGTTATCTGCTGCTTTCCTCTGCCTCCTTTCCCTCCTCTATCTGGCCCTGTTAGTATCAAGTTCCCCAAGCTCCTCTTCCTCACTGCATGCCTCATGAACTTCAGTTGTCTCTTCCTGATGCTCAATATTAATTTCCTTTTCGTTTCCATTCTTTCCAATATCTCATCATTGCTCACATGCTCTGTCCATGATATCCACAACATCCTTCTGTAGAACTACATTTCGCCCGTTTAATATATTTTCTTCATCTTTGTTGATATTGTCCAACATTCACTGCTATATTGAAAAACTGACATCACATAGCATCCAGTACTCTCTTCTTGTTTCTAGTGAAAGTTTCCTGTCTTTTAATACTCTACTCAGCTTCTGGAAGGCGTCCTTCGCCATGCCAATTCGCCTTCGAATCTCTGCGTCGCACTTTCCGTCTTCTGTTAGAACATTTACCAGGTATTTAAATTTTTGTATCTGCTTGATTTTAGTATCCCTCACCTGTATTTGGCATTTTGAGTTGCTATTTTTGCAGATGACCATGCATTCGGTTTTCTTGCAGTTTATTTGTAGTCCTTTTTAGTCACTCTCTTCAGTTATCTTCTGTAGGAGGTCTGGTAGTTTCTTTTCCGTGTCTGCTATCAACACTGTGTCATCTGCGTACCTTATGTTGTTCAAATTGGCCTCCGATGACAAATCCTGGCATTAAATATTTCATGTATAATCACAGGTGTATATTCAAGCTTAGAAAAAATTGTACCAAACTAGCTAACCACGTGTGGAAATTAAAGAAAAAAACAGTAAAGATCTGATATAACCTGGAGTATATTAAAAAAAAGCCAAACCTTGACAACTATGGTGATATCTTCAGATTGTGCCAGGAAGAAACGTTAGCCATAATATTATTTCCAAAACAAGAAAGGTTACTTAACAAAAGATCAGAAATAATGTCCGGATATAAACACATCAGAAAATATATTTTAGGATCATAAAAACCTGGATGAAAGTGTTTACAATTCTTGAAAAATTTAACCTTTATTTTGAAATTTCTGTTATTTTAAACTCCAGTCGTACGTTCTGAAAAGCCCTGTTACAAGTTTGAAAAAAATTATTGGAGAATCAGCTGAAGATAGCGATAGGTTGATAGGTTGAAGTTTGCACAATCAACTAACTTCTAAATGAAAATATTTAAAAGCTCTACATTATATATTTAATCATCACATTTAATACAACTGTATACTAGTCTAATTTAATTCTGCCCAATAAGTGCTTTATTTTATAATCATATCGCCCCAAGCAAGGCATTTTACTGCCACTGTTTTGCAGGGGATTACATAGGAGGAAAGTTATGAAAGTTATAAAGAGTGACAGGTTATAGGAGTTTTCAGGAAGTGGGTAAGAGAAGGATGAGAATACTGATGAGAGTGGAGTGGACGAAGAAATAAGTATGAGAGAGAGGATGCAAGTTAGTGAGATAGAAGATGACTAATGAAATTCTTGTAGCTGTCGGGGAAGCAAGTAAACGGAAGGGAATTCCACAGGCGGGAAGTACGAGAAAAGAAGCTGATGGAGTAGAATTTGCGTTTACAATTTATTGGTTTCATAGTAAAAGGGTGGGACCTAGTTGCTAATCTTGTGGCTTGAGTAAATTCATATATAGGTGGCACCAGTGAGCTAAGTTCATCTGAGCAGAAGCCGTGAAAGTATTTGTAGAAGAGACACAAGGAAGCTACATTGAGCCGGTGAGAAAGTGACTGCATTTGAGCTGCAAGTCGGGATCAATCACATTACAGATTCTCCGTTGGATTTTTTCAAGGACCCCAAGGTGGATAGCCGAAGCAGCCGACCAGCTATGGCAGCAGTATTCAATGCACGGGTGAATGGTAGATTTATATATGTGTAGGATTGTTTCAGACGGGAAAAACTTCCTGGTCTTACACAGAGAACTGACTTTCTTAGCATCAGATTTAGCTATGGATTGTATATAGTCATTCCACTCATTAACCCGAGGAGGTGCAGTGTTTTGCTTTCAGCGAGACTAGCCTGATCCATGCTATATAGTGGGTAAGAGCGATTGTCTGTGATGGTTAATAGATACCAGCTTCGTTTTGGAAGCATTAAAATTCACGAGCCATTTCTTACCCCAGTCCGCCACGGATTGGATGTCCTTTTCAAGCTCGGCATCGAGGTTTGCTTTGTCAGGCTCTGCAGATTTTTGATCGAGGCGAGAGTAAACCGTAGTACGTCAGCGTATATGCCTACTTAGGATCTTATTAAATCTGGGCTATCGTGAATGCAGATAAGGAAAAGCATAGGACCTCGAATAGAGCCTTGAGTGACACCCATGTTCGTATGATAGCATTAGAGGCATGTCCGTTCAATACTACCTCTCAATGTGTGATTTGAAAGGAATGACTGGATAAGGTTAAACAATTGACCAGTTATACCATAGCCTCGTAGCTTGCGTAGAAGGCCAGCATGCCAGACTCTATCAAACGCTTTGGAGACATCTACGGCAACAGTTCGGGCTTTGCCGTTCATGTCGAGAGCCTGGTGTATATACTCAGTGATGGTCTTGAGCATATACGAAGTAGACCTGGTGAAGCGGAAACCATACTGTTTTTCAGATAAGATTCTGTGGGCTGTGAGATGTTGAACACCATCGGCGTTAATTTTTTTATTTTTTTTCTTCGTATCACCCCGAGCAAGGCGGTAACGCCACTGATGTTCAGGGGGCTACGTAATAGTGAAAAGATTGGAAAAGAGAAAGCCGGAAACCACATCCTAAACAGGGGACAAAGGATGAGCCTCTTAACTTATTCAATAGACGTGGGTGGAGTGTGAACCGGGCGATAGATAGATCTATCTACTCCAATTGAAAAAAAAAAAACAAAGTGAGGAGAT
This sequence comes from Ascarosepion bandense, assembly GCA_037127315.1. Lineage (NCBI taxonomy): Eukaryota > Metazoa > Mollusca > Cephalopoda > Sepiida > Sepiidae > Ascarosepion > Ascarosepion bandense. The sequence continues at coordinate 81,753 of JBBBDQ010001050.1, read as the reverse complement.
TGGAAAAGAAAAAGCCGAAAACCACATCCTAAACAGGGAACAAGGGATGAGCCTCTTAATCTGTTCAATAGACGTGGGTGGAGTGTGAACCGAGAGATACATGGATCTATCTACTCCAATTGACAAAAAAAAACAAAAAAAAAAACAAAGTGAGAAGATTGGAAAAGAGAAAGCCGGAAGCCACATCCTAAACAGGGAACAAGGGATGAGCTTAACCTGCTCAAATGACCTGGGTGGAGTGTGAACCGGGCGATAGATAGATCTATCTCCTCCAATTGAAAAAAACAAAAACAAAGTGAGAAGATTGGAAAAGAGAAAGCCGGAAACCACATCCTAAACAGGCAACAAGGGATGAGCCTCTTAACTTATTCAATAGACGTGGGTGGAGTGTGAACCGGGAGATAGATAGATCTATTTACTCTAATTGACAAAAAACATAGTGAGAAGATTGGAAAAGAGAAAGCCGGAAACCACATTCTAACCATGGAACAAGGGATGAGCCTCATAATCTGTTCAATAGACGTGGGTAGAGTGTGAACCGGGCGATAGATAGATCTATCTACTCCAATTGAAAAAAAACAAACAAAGTGAGAAGATTGGAAAAGAGAAAGCCGGAAACCACATCCTAAACAGGAAACAAGGGATGAGCCTCTTAACCTGCTCAATAGACGTGGGTCGAGTGTGAACCGGGCGATAGATAGATTTACATTAATAATTATATAACCGTTACCCCCGAATTCATTTAGACGAACATCGAGATCTGCCAAAAAACTATCCGTGATATGCTAGTTGACAATCCATACATAATAGCATCATTCACATGTAAAAGAAAATCAACAATAATGGAGACATTATTAATAAAAAAGAGAAATTCTACACATAATAACATCATTTATGAAAACGGTAATAATGTGATTACCGTGTTCAGAACTTAACATGCACATGACACTATATACATAAACTATACACATGTTTATTTACAAGTAAAACAAAATTCGCTCCTGATAATGGCTAAAATTATAGCCGAAAGCGCTTGAAAGTACAAAACCTTTTGACAATTCTTACATAATTTGAGTTCTGAAAATAAATCATGAGAACGCATGAAAAATTATATGAAAAACTTAATGATAATACCTCGTCAATACTGTCATTTTTGCAAAACCTGTATAAAATAGAGATTGTTGCCTAAATACACAAGTTATATATATATATATATATATATATATATAATTTTAAATTACTTGGATATTTCATTTTGTTTAATAGAATATACACAATATGTATGCCTAGATCAGATTATATGTTTATATTAACGTTAGACTCCATGGTGAGGGGTCTTCAATGATCTCTTGGGAGTTCAATGCCGTGTATATATCTGATGCCAGCCAAACTCAAGAAAATTTTGCAACGTATGTTGCTCACTGGTGCTAAAAATCTATGAAAGAAAATTGCCAGGGACATTTCTATTCCATTTTTAACAAGGTTGATAAATTCTTCCAAAACGCCGATCCTGTTCCTTGGAATAATTCCTAGAAATATTCAATAAATTAAGATAACATGTGTCGTGTCCCTTCAGGGTGTAGGCGATTATGCATTTTCCATTGGCCCTATCCCTTGTCGCGTAGCTCCCAACACTTTTCCTAAACCCCGCTCTACCATCAACTTGCTCAAGCCCATCAAGTATGTCTTTTCCTCTATCCGTCCTGTGAGTATTAAATTCTCCAAATCCTCCTTCCTCCTTTTTTGTGTCCCCAAAATCTCAGCTGTCACTTCCTCACGTTGTTCTAATTTGAATGCACTGTTATTTAATTTGAATGCAGTGACATTTTGTTTTATTGTACTATTATTTAATTTCAATGCAATTCAATTCATATGCGATAATATATAATTTGAATGCACTATTATTCAATTTGAAAGCAGTAATATTTAATTTGAATGCACTATTATTCAATTTGAAAGCAGTAATATTTAATTTGAATGCACTATTATTCAATTTGAAAGCAGTAGTATTCAATTTGAATGCCTCAGTTTATAAATTGAATAGCAAATGGTGCAGCTGTCTTTTCTACAAATATTTTCACGGTAACTCCTCTGACGAGCTTTTTTCCCTGGCATCCGTCTCCATGAATTTAACGTGTAACTAGATTGACATCTAGGTCCGACCATTTTACCGTTGAAATACGTAAATATGACTTCCACTTCTACTCCCTCAGTTTCTTTTCTCGCACGTTGTGGAATTTCCTTCAGTTTACTTGATTTACAATCGATCTTGATTTGGCAACCCATCTTTAGTCACTTTATCACCGATGTGAAGAGACTTCTCTCTGTTTTTTTTTCTTACAAGTACTTTTATGGCAACTGCTCTGACAAGCTTTTTTCACAGGTCCACCGACCAGATATATTTATCCGTGGCACCAAATTGGCATCAAGTTTCCATTCTTTCTCCTTCAAACAATCAAATGTAAGCACCACTTCTACTCTAGTAGCTTCTTTTCTCGTAATTCCCATCTTTGGAACTTTCTTCTGTACACTTGTTTCTCTGATTTGATTCTTCAAATGTTTAAGTGCAAAGTCAATTGTCATCTTCTATCTACTTGATTCCCATCCATTTCTTATCCTTTCTTCGAGACCCCCTGCACGTTTTTTTTTTTTATAATTGCAAGCCTATGCACACCAGTGGCATTCCTGCCTTGCCCGGGGCAAAATGATTATAGAAAAAAGATGTCTTGCTGAAAATGTTTATATAATAATAACTTTTATTACAACTTACTTTCAGCTTTCTAAAGGACGCCTATTCACTTACCATGTCTTCTTTTTATATGTCCTGTGTCCCTTCAGGAAGATGACGATCATAGCTCTCCACAATTTTCTGTCCCTTGTAGCTCTTCATAGCTTTTCTGCCATCGCTCCGTTACTTATTCACTTTAGCGCACCAAATAGGCTGTGTAATGCTTTCCTCTGTCTCTCTTATCGTCTATCTGTCCTTTGAGTATTGAATTTTTCAAACCCTCTTTCTAATCATTTGCCCCACAAATTTCAACTTTCTCTTCCTGATGTTAAGTATAAGTATACTCTTCGATGCCATTGTCTCCAGGGCTTTGTCGTTGCTCACATATTCAGTCTTCTCTGTGCCTTGTCCTTTCAGAACGTAGGCGATCATGGCCTTCCACATCTCCCTAGCCTTGATGGCTCTTAGCACGCCTTCTTTTGTAACACCAAGCAACCTCCGTTCTGTCGTCCACCTGCTCAGACCCTTCAAATATGTTATCCGCTGCTTTCCTCTCTACCTGACCTGTTAGTATTATGTTCTCCAAGCCCACCTTCCTCATTGCATGTCTCATGAATTTCAGTTGTCTCTTCCTGATGCTCAATATTAATTTCATTTTCGTTTCCATCCTTTCCAAAACCTAATCATTGCTCACATGTTCGGTCCATGATATCCGCAGCATCCTTTTGTAGAACCACATTTCAGCTGCTTCAAGTTTTTTCTTCATCTTTGATGATATTGTTCAGCGTTCACTGCCATATTGAAGAACTGATATCACATAGCAATCCAGTACCCTCCTCTTTGTTTCTTGTGAAAATTTTCTGTCTCTATTCGGTCCATGGTATCTGAAAATCCTTCTGTTTCTTCAAGCCTCTTCTTCATCTGTGAGATTGTCTACCTTTCACTGTCATATAAGGGAACCTACATCCGGTAACAGCTAAATAATCTTTTCTCTGTTTCTAAAGATATTTTTCTGTTTCTTAATACTTTACTCAACATTTGGAAGGCATCTTTTACTTTGAAATAATGAATGAAAATGTCTTTACGCGAAATAAAAGCTTCAGTTTCGCGCCGCATATTTTCCTGAATTCTGTTAGTTTTTCGTAAAAAGGAAACGTAATAAACCACAACCGAGTATGATCACATTTCAACTTTTCGGCTCGATATTCTTCAGGAATTTCTGGGGCCAAACTCGAAAATCCGTTTAGGCTTTCAATGGAATTCCCGGTGGTTTACATGCAAGACAATCGGATTTCGAAATTTGATTGGATGCAATGACCCTGCGTGGCCATAAAAAAGAAAAAAAGACATTCAGCTTTGTATAAAGCTTTACTAAAGGTGAAACTTTAAGCGGTACAAAAACTGATATCATTAAGAAGACAGCCAAATACTGGTGACGAATAAAATCTATATCATAATAACGTAGAGATAGAAACGCTGATGGAATATAGAGCATGCTTTGTTGGCTGAGAGAAAATCGCATCTGCCTGTTCGAGCCCAGATACGTGAATTCTATTTTCGAAAGCAGGCGGCTCGTTTGCTAAGCTGCTTACTCCGTACTTACTCCGTACTTACTTTCTTCACATTTTACTCTTTAACAAAATAAGCTCCTGTAAATGTCATAAATTATAGCGAGTGTATCAACATTTAAAACAAAATACATCTAAGGACAAAAGACCTTGAGAACAGTATGAATCCATATCACTACGCTTTTATTTCTACTATTAAAGATCATGAAACAAATATCTCTTCTATGGAAGTATCTCCTGAGGTGTTCAACCTCTACGGCGAGACAAGCCCCTGGAGACGGGCACCCGTTCAGCGATATTGTAAAAAATTCGCGGCCTGCTTGGTGGTGATAAAATGTAACTCAGCAGAGTTGTGGATCCTGAAAAAAATTAAAATGTTCCTGATCATTCGTCATTAGCAGAGGATATGTAAATTCGGAAATAAGTGGATAGCCGTTTATATTGTTTACGGGCGTAAACTACGGAGATTGTTCCTGCTGCAGTTGTCTAAGCTGGCCAGGTACTTATAGGCTATGGTTTAGTTTAAAAATGCATTGTTTATCATTTAAAAATAAAAAATTAATGTTAGTAATTTTCCTTGCTGGTCATTTTACTATAAAAATGAATTGTTGGTAACTTTGTTATAAAAATGTATTGTTGATTATTTTACTATAAAAATCTATTGTTCTTAACTTCACCCAAAAAATGTTGATAAAATTTGTATAAAAATGTATTGTTGCCATCTTTACTAAAAATATTGAAAGAGATATATATCAATAGAAGGCAGTGAAGTCGTTTATGCATATGTAACCAGGTAGGTCAATCAAGTCCGTAGATGTAATCGCCGTATGCAGTATCCTGAGACGTAGGCGTAGTCAATAGTGTTAAGTCAAAATACCTCTAGCGAAAAATCTCTCTCTCACTCCCTCTCTCTGTACGTCCTTGCCTTCGTCTATATTTATGATTGACACCAGCCAATCACATTCCATTGAGTGGGGAACCAGGATGTATACATATTCATTACCCATTCCTTACAGCAAATATGTATTTTTATACTTTAGTAGTGGTTTAATTTTTGTTTGGTCGTACACGATTCAACTATAACTGGGACCCTAACAGGTGCTACCAACCCGGTTCAGGGTGAACCACAGTAAGCAAGAAGTGGTTTCATGCTTCTCAGAGCCTAAAATCTCTGGTCCGGGCTATGACGGTAAAATGCACCCGGCAGCAAGGCCTCTGATTGAGAGGTAGTGAGGAGCATGGAACTCCCTCCTCATTGCTGTTGTTCCCAGGTCCACCCTGACTCGGAGTGGTAGCACCGGTTAGGGTCCGAGCTATGGGCAAATAGTTAATCCCCAAACTGGAGTCAAAACTCTACGAAAGTAGAAAATACACTTTTATAGAAATATATACATAAAAATAGAATTTTATAGAAAAATATGCTTGTTTGAAAGAAAAATATTACCAACAATACATTTTTTAAGAAAAAAATTATTACCATAACACATTTCTTTAAGAAAGAAAATTATTACCAGCAATACATTTTTCAATTCAAAACTAGAAGACATCTTCAGTTTTTTAAAATAAAAATAATTTTTCATTAAAATGTGACTAAATCAACCTTCTCACTATAATAGAACATTAAAAGAATACCTTAAAATCCTACCTTTTTGGCATTGAATAACCCATATGCCGTTAAACAAAACTCAAATTCTGAAATCTCTCCATCAGAGGCCTTGCGGCTGGATGTAGTTTATCGTCATACCCAGGACTACTCATTGGGTGAGGGAAGTTTTTACCCCTCTGCAGATTTTCAGTGGGCATATTTTACAGCCACCGTCGACATGAACAACTTATAGATGAAATGCTTTTTTAAGCATCCGCTCACCTATTTTTTCTCTGTTAAATATCTTGGAATGCCAGTAAAGAACCATTTTTATGGAGATAGGGATAGAGTAGAAAATGCTTTCGTAATTATTACAGCCTTAACCTCTCCACTTCTTAGGTCAACTTTTATCTATCCTACATATCTTCGTTACCTGCACTTATTGTTTACTCTTGCATCAACGTAACGACCTCACTCAGTAACCAACTACCTTGAGTGGCTCTTGAAGTTTGTATCCGGTGAAGATTTTTGAAAAGTTACATTACGTAACAATTACGACCGAAAAGCTGCCTCCAAACATTCACATTTTATTATAATTTTTTTTTTCATGGCAACTTCTCTGACGAGCTTCTTTCCCTGGTGTCCCGACCACATGAATTTAAGCGAGCTACAAAATTGGCATTGCGGTGCAGTGAATATCGACTCGGAACGACAAATCGGGGAACCGAGTTCGAATTCCACTTTAATTCGTTGCATTCACTTACTCGCAAATGCCCGTGGGAAAGTTATTAATCCATCTCTTCTCTCCAGTTACGGGTTAACTAAGAGTTCTTAGATTGGGTTCTATAGCCTTGGTCGGCAACCAGTCTACCGCAGAAAGTAATGGCAACCTACTGCTGGATAATCTTCTGCCCAGTTAGTCATTTCTCTTTCGAGACATGATCGTCCAAGCACGTATCACGTATGGAACTTAACTGACTGACAAAATTGGCATCTGTTACCGTTAAATATAAACGTCTCTTCTACTAGAATAGTTTCTTTTCTCGCACTTGCCACCTGTGGAAGTCTCTTCCGTTTACTTGTTTCCCTGATAACTAGAAACTCAAAAATTTTGACTGCAACGTCAATTGCTATCTTCTATCTTCTGGAATTTCATCCGTTTTTCAGCCTTTCTTCAACACCACTTGGTACCCTGTTTTTGTCTCTCACTGTAACCCCCTGTGCACTAGTAGCGATTTCTCCTTGATTGGTGTTAAATAATTAAAAAAGAAAGCAGTTTTGAAGTTTTTTTTATAGCAGTGTGGTTTCATGCCTTTTCAGTCGTATTAAATGTCAGGTAGCGATTGTAAATTAATTTTATCAATTCCATATTTCTTACTTATATTTACAAATCATAGTATCTGCAAATGTGTGTGTGTGTGTGTGTGTGTGTGTGTGTGTGTGTGTGTGTGTGTGTGTGTGTGTGTGAACCCATCAATGTAGAGCGTGTGTGAAAGAATCGACATTATTTCAAGGACTTTGAATGCGTGCCATTTACTATTGAGTCAAACGAGCTCGGGTTTGAAACCGTGCGCTCAGTGACATCCAGATCAATGAGTTGCAGCTCTTACACTCTGCTCGGCTCAACTTCTCTCCGTTGAGTGCTTCTAGCGATTGAAGCTGGCAGGCGGGAAAACTGACTGCCAACAGCATGACGTGACTTGAGCTGAAGTATCCGTGTTGGTGGCGGTAATAAGAAAGAAAGAGAGAGTAACGTAAACGGTGGGAGGGATAGAAGCAAGAGAAAGAACGTTGAGTGTGATTGAAAATTCGAATGCTTATTTGAGCGGGGTTTTGATGGAGCTGTCAAAAAGGCTGTGGTGTTCAGCGAGGCACTAAATCCTACAGCTGCAAATGCAACTGACCTGGGTGCCACTCAAATACTGCGTGATACCGCAAGCTATGGAACCAGAGCAGGATTCAAGGACAAATTTTGGGGAAATCTTTAAAGGAATTTACTCTCCAGAATCTCCTCGATACAAATGAAGCCATCTTGGATAGGTTGAGGATTGAGTTTATCCTAGGGGCGTTTGTGGTCAATGCTGGGGCTTAAGTAGAAGTCATAGCTGTTCAACGCATCACAAACTTCCTACTTGCTAATTTACTGGTGTTGGTCAAATTTAACTAAGCTTCTTTTGTTTTCATGATGTTAACCACCATGGCTCTCCACAACTTTCTATCTTTCATAGATCTGGTGTAATAATTATCTCTTATTCTTCCCAGCACATATTCTGCTATTTTTTTTCTTTTTACACACACTCGATGTTTCACATCTTGACTTCAATATGCCCTGTGAGTATGAAATTCTTTAAGCCTCTTCCCTCATTATATTCAAGAAATTTTGACGATAGTCCAATTTTCTGGTAGTGGAAATTTTAACCTTTAAACTCTAATGATCAGCATTCAAAATCCAAAGTTTTTTAATAATTTGAATAATGACCACCGTCACTTTCCCAAATGTGTATATATACGGCTACTGTAACTCCCAAAGTAGAACTTATTCATCTACCTATTCTTTTTTTAAATTAGTTTCAGCCCATGCAAGGGTGTCCCATATGGGGCAGTGATTCCCTTTCTCCCTCTATATGATCGTAATAAAAGTTTCGGTTCGAAATTCCTAGAACATGAAGAAGGCGGGAGCGTACAACGGACGAAACATCGTACAAATGGCAACCAAGATGTGGACAATAGTCCGAATAATGTAAATAGTATAATCAAAGTAATTTCTAAAAAAAGTGATAGACGTTTTATTTATTAACCCGACAGTATTGTTTATTAGCTAAACGTTATTCTATTGGATACTCGTTTTCGAGTTTATGCAGTTTCATATCCAAAGGTAAAGAAATAGAATTTTAAGATTTTCTTTTTAAATATTCCGACCGATTTTTATCGTGATTTTTAGTGGATACTGGTATTTGAGAAGATGTCCCATTTATTTATTAAACATTTTATTAATTTCCTTTCGTTTATTGGGTTGAATATTCGAAAAATTTTAATAGATAATATGTTAGAATGCACTATTCAACGTAGGTGAGAGGTCAAATTCAATAAGCTCTAATGATAGTTAGAGTCACACACACACACACACACACACACACACACACACACACACACACACATATATATATATATATATATATATATAAAGGAAAATACAACACGTCATTTCAATTGGTTATAAATTATAATCAAAAAATTAAAAATACAATTGAGAAGAAGGAAAAGAGAAAGAGGAAAAGAGAGTCAGGACCCAGGCATTGGTGTCAGATCTGTCTGGGATTGCCCAGGCAGTCGTGAAGAGGTTGACCTGTTAAGGAATTTCTAATTTTAATTTTTTAATTTATTTTTATTTTTATCCTTCTCTTCAGTTAAAGAAAATGCTTATTCCTGAATTTTATTTTGTACCGAATGGATGGAATATTGTAAAGTCTGATGAAATGAGCTAATTAAGCTCATAGAAATGAATTATAATTTATAAACAATTGAAATGACGTGTTGAGCTTGCCTTTATAAATAAAGATAACATCCATTGAGATCTCGATATAGATATAACACTTAATATTTTATATTAAATTGATCTCGTTGGATTATCCTAACCGTTTACGGACTGGACACCTATATATATATATATATATATATATATATATATATATATATATATATATCCCGATTGAGAACTATGGAGGAATGATAGACTTAAAAAAACAGTAGCTACTTACACATTTACGCATCGTAATGAATTTGAGCACCCTCGGCTACTGGCGTGTGTTTAGTTTGTTTATATAACCCATGGCTCAGAGGTAGAATCGATTACTGATTTCAATTCGGTCGGATTTCAGTCCTGGCTAGAAGCAATCGGATGTCTAACCCTACTGATGAGCAAACTTACTGATACAGCAAAACGGATGTCTAACCCTACTGATACAGCAAAACAGATCTGTCTGCGGATGACTATATATATTCTCGAAGCCCGCTATATAAAAAACAACACTGAACAAAATTTATTATGCATATAACAGCAACGTTGTAAAATGCATTTGGCCAGCATTTATTGCCTTTTTTGCATTTCTACAATCTCTGGTTAACTCCCTTATATTGTAATGCGTACAAAAACACCAAAGCTACAACATTTAAGTTTAACATTTCAAAATAATTATAACAGTACGTTCATGCGTGTCTTCAAAAGTCGCCATGACAATGATTTCAGTTACGATATAGTAGTCTTTGTAATTCTCGTCGGATGATTATCTTGGAGAAGTTCGAAAGTATTATGCTAAGAAAAACTATGACACCATAAATTTCAACTTTACGTCAATAAGCTAATTAGAGAACTAGAAAGGATTATTATAAAATAAATAGATATAATAAGTCTATAATATTCAATGAAGCGAAATAAATTATATAATCAAATAGTTTGGAAAGAACCACCCATAACTACTATTTGTAAGTTAAGTGCCATACATGATACTCGCTTAGGCGATCATGCCTTTAAAGAGACATGACTAGGCAAAACATTTTACCGCAGTAGGTTGCCATGACTTTCTGTGGCAGATTGGTTACCAACCAAGGCCAAAGAAAAAAATCTGTCCTGCTATTTAAAGCACAGTTGGAGGGAGACAGATAAATACTTTTCCGAAGGGTATTTGGGCTTAAGTGAATGCAGCAAATTTAACTGGAGTTCGAACTCGGCTCTCCGGTTTTTCATTCCGAGCAGATATCCATTGCGCCACAACTCACGCTCAGTACGAAAACATATCAATACTATCTCTACTATAAAGAGCGATTCCATTTATTAAGACCTGCCTTTTACATGAAATTGTGGAGAGCCGTGACCGTCAACGTTCTGAAGGACACGACACATAGAAGAAAAAAAAAAGAAATATTTCTTAAAATAAAAAAAAATGAATATATAATGAAATAAAATATAAATAAAATTCACAGGTCATATATTTTATAAATATAACTATGCACAGAAGGTTTTACCAAACAGGTAAAAGGGCGTATTTGCGGATGCGCGGAAAGTGTAACCCGCAAGCCGAGTTCAGATTCTAGGCCAGTCTTTTCATTTCACATCGATCCCCTTCTGCATTCATCTTCGTATTAATTCCTATAGGATAGATAGGCCGTTAGACTGTGTTCTTTAGCTCAAACTTTCGTGGCAACTAGTCTAAGAGAGACTGTATTTAAAACAATAGACAAGGCAACGGGAAGCCATCTTTCCGGAGAAGATATAGTAATTCGCAGATAATAAATAAAAGGAATATGAAGCGCCATGGTCGCTGATATTCTGAATGGACATGACATAAAAATTACAATTTCATAGTGAAAATTAAAAACAATAAAATCTGATATAGTCCGTATGTTGAGCGGGACATTTGTATGTGGCAGCAAAAAAAAAAAAAAAAGAGTTTGTTGTGGTTGTGGGTAATCTAATGTAATACTTAAAGAAACTAAAATATCATCATCAGCATTTAAATTTTTATATACATACAATACAATAATTTACAATACAATAAATACAATAATGCACATGTTAATATACAGACAACAATTGTACAAAATAATTGCGTGTATTTTTATATATTTATATAAATGTGGATGCATAATACTTATATATGTAGTTGTCAGATTATCAATTTAAAAATGTTCATGTTTTCGTTTTTCTGCATGTCCAGTGTTGTTATTGGTTACCTTAGAAATAAAAAGTCTAATATGGTGATCTATAAGATGGTTTGGTAAACCGTTATTGACTTGCTTTTGTTTCACGTTGTTAAGTTCTTTAAAGAAAATCGGACGAGAGGATAAATTCTCGTGCGCAATGAAGAGGACTTTTTTTATTTTGCAGATGAGTTATCATTAACAGTTTAATTTTTTTATTGTAGCTAATTTAATTTTCTTGTTTTTGTTAACTTGAATTGTATATATATATTTTTTTAATCATATCACCCCAAGCAAGGCGATAACGCCACTGATACGCAGGGGGCTACGTAAGGGAAAAAAGAATGGAAAAGAGAAAGCCGGAAACCACATCCTAAACAGGGAACAAGGGATGAGCCTCTGCACCTGTTCAATAGACTTGGGTGGAGTGTGAACCGGGCGATAGTTTAGTCTATCTACTCCAATTGAAGAAAAAATAAAGTGAGAAAAGAGTGAAAAAGATTGGAAAAGAGAAAACCGGAAACCGCATCCTAAACAGGAAACAGAGTGAGCTCTTCACCTGTTCAATAGATGTGGGTGGAGTGTGTCTTTTAGTAAAAGAAAGAGATTTAACTTATATATATATATATATATATATATATATATATATGTAAGTTATTAAAAATCCCCTAAAGACACCACTCATGGTAGAAACCAAGGTAGCGAAATAACTCGTTTAAAAATGAAAACATATTCAAAAGTTCTATTATATTATTGTATTGAATAGTTTTTAATACAAATGTGTACTGGTCTAACTAACCCTATTAGGACCCAAAAATAAGTATTAAACAATCAATATATATATATATATATATAACGAAGTAAAGAATGTATTGTTACTCAACTCCACATGAACATTCAAGAACAGGAGTTTATCTCTACAGCTAAGTTCATGGGTAAAGTTTAGATCGGAATTTTTCGAATCTAGTTTTGAGATTATCAATTTTAAAATGTTAATAGTTTTATTTTGAAATATTACATCTCATGTGGTAAAAAGTGTAGAAAGTTGGTCGTCACTGACTATCCTACACTTAGTTAATCTGGTTCCCGACCCATTCATTCATTACAATTTGCGCCACAAGAACTCTTTCAACAATATTCAATCCAACACATACCATAATATCGCATATTCATAAGGATCCTACTGAAACACACTTGATATGAAAATATATACAATTGTTTGTCTTTTTTTAATGTATAAAAATATGTAAAATTAAAATCGCGTTGTTAAGTTATTTGTACAGATGGATATGTCAGAGGATGTTTTCCTGATAGCTATGACCATAATCACTTCAAGTCTACAGTTACCCTTCTCGTTATTATCCGTAAAAGGTGCCTCCTATTGTAAACCTACTACCTTGAGTGGCTCTCTTGTCTTGTACAAGATGAATCTTACAATAAAAAACAAAAACAAATGAAATTGATATTTGTCTAACTGCATATTAGATGTATATATCTGCGTTTAAATTATATTTATATATTTTTGAAAGTGTTTGGATTCATGTAAGCGTATATCCATACATGCATATTTCCCCTTAAATAAATGGAGAGTTCTACTACGACAGTACGGTATAAATAGCAATATCTAAATTTTAAAATGGTCGATTTCTAATCAGCACTTGACGACTGCATCGCGGTTCAAAATCAAAGTTGAGCTACTTGTGAATAGAAAGCTTTGAATCAGAACAATAAAAAGGCACACAAAATCCTGTACTCGCCTTCACATTATGTAACTGCAGAAAATATCCTAAAATATACCCGTAATATTTTTTTCAAAAACAAATAAAATATCTACTGAAAAACTGTGAGCAGAAAGCAACACACATGCACAAACCCCACCCTGTATACTTTTGTCTATTTCCGAGTTTGCCATCTGTTTGAGTGCACCCCACCCACACCACCCACCCGACCCCACCCCACCCCACCGCGTAGGTGGGGTTGTCGATATATTTTACGCTCTTGAATACTCACTCCTGTAGCTTCTTCTCTCGCACTTCCCGCCTGTGGAACTCGCTCCCGTATTCTTGCTTTTCTGTCGGCTACAACCTCCAGAAATTTAAATGCAAAGTCAATACTCATCTACTAACCACTGGACTCTAGCTCTCTCCCCACCTTCCCTTTCTCTCTACCTATGTATCTGTCATCGCACCTGCTTTCTCAGCTTTCTATTGTTCCTTTCTAACTAGTTTGTACTCCTCACTCTTTTCTAATTAATCTTGCTCGGGGTGAAATGATTAAAAAAAAAGCATAATATTAGGGGTGGGTTTTCGGGTCAGATATAATTTCAGACTTAGAGTCTGAAACCAGTGAGACACATGTGTACGTGTAACTGGTATGAGCCAGCAAAATTGACGGAATATAAAAATTCATTTTCCCCTTAATATTAGAATCTTATATATTTGTAAGAAGTACACTATTTGAACTGAGCCGTTAAGTTTGAATAACATCCAATCTATTAACCAATATTTTTTCAAAATATTCCCCAATGAAAAAAAGGTCAGCAGGAACCTTACATTTTCGGATAAGTTATATGCCATCAAAGACCGTATATATATATATTATGATCTATACCTATGTGTAAATATGAAACCAGCGATAAACATATAGATATGAACTGGTATTTAAAGAAACATTAACAGAATAACAACTATCTAAATATCAAGCATATTTATATAAGAAAACAGTGTCACAGAAAAATAAATAGGGAGATGAGAAACTGTGATAAATAAATAGAAAGTGAGCTAGGGAGATAGAAAGAATGAGGCTGTAATAGATAGATAGATAGATAGATAGATAGATAGATAGATAGATAGATAGATAGTCATCCGCAGACATATCTGTTTCGCTGTATCACTGCTCATCAGTACGGTTAGACACCGATTGCTTTTTTTTTAGAATTATATATATATATATATATATATATATATATATAGATAGATAGAGAATTATATATATAGATAGATAGAATGATAGATAGATAGATAGATAGATAGATAGACAGACAGATAGATACAGAATTATATATATATATATATATATATATATATATATATATATATAGATAGATAGATAGATTTTTTTTTTTAAATTTTATAATCATATCACCCCAAGCAAGGCCTTTTACTGCCACTGTTGAGCAGTAACATATTACGTTATAACATGTACAAACTACAAAATATTACAAAATTGTACATTTTCTTTCGACATTGAAAGAACAATGTCTCATCAGGCAGTTAATAATGATGGTACTTTACTTCAAAGATATGATTTCTCTTCGTATGTTATTGTATCTATATTTTCTATTAAAATTGTTATCTATAAAAAAAGATTACCATCATTTTTAACTACCTGATGAAACATTGTTCTTTCAATGTCGAAACAAAATGTATAATTTTGTAGTATTTTGTAGTTTGTACATGTTATAACGTAATAATTAATAATAAACATTAATTTCTCTATTTTCAAATTGAATACTGTTTTAAATTAATGTTTTGAACGTTGCAATTACTTTTTAATTGATGTAATCCCAACCGATAAAAACGTACATTCCAACAGATAATACCATTAATCAACAATTTCGCACTTACACACCAAGTTCTTCAAAAGTCTAACGGTCAAAACGAAAGACACATTCCCTTAATTATCAATAACCCCAACCAACCCCACAACAACAACGAACCAAATATAAACAGAGGATGATTCCAACTCTTCCTCTTTCCTCCTGATGATATGTTGGGGTCCCTACATTGAAACAAACATATGATTGTAGAGAAGAGGAGATATATAGAAAAAATTATGTACATGTTCTAAAACATAATTTATAAAAAATATTCACAGCTCTATACATCATATATCGAGCACTGTTTTAAATTAATGTTTTGGACGGGAACAAAAATTTTCTTTTCTCTCCTCGTTCTGTACTCACTCGGATATATATATATATATATATATATATATATATATAGAGAGAGAGAGAGAGAGAGAGAGATAGAGAGAGAGATAGGATGAAGAATGAGATATATATATATAAAGATAAGAAAATGGGATAGATAGATAGATAGATAGATAGATAGATAGATAGATATACGAAGGGAACCAGATAGATACATATATACATACATACATACATACATACATACATACATACATACATACATACATAGAATGATGCTGAGCATGATGCTTTGAGAAATACCATAACCTTTCAACTTGTAAAGACGTTCTTATTCATTTGGACATACACACACACATATATATATACAAAGATAGATAGATAGATAGATAGATAGATAGATAGATAGATAAATAGATAGATAGATAGATACGAAGAGAATGAGATACATAGACAGATAGTTACGAAGAGAATGAGATAGATAGATAGATAGAGAGAGAGAGAGAGAGAGAGAGAGAGAGAGAGAAAGAGAGAGAAAAATAGAGATAGACAAGGAAAAACAAGGAAAAACAAATTATGCGAATGACTATTAACAATTTTCCTTTGATAATGAAATTTTACAGAAATTTATGCCAGGTGAGTGATTTTGTAGCGTTTACTAAGCGAAGTTGAAAAATATTACCAGAAATACATAAAAAACATGTTACCAACAAGACATTTTTGAAAAGAAAGAAAATACTACCTACAATTCATAAAAACACACGTTAACAGCATTTTATTTTTGAAAAAAAAAAAGAAAAGAAAATATTTTCAGCAATATATTCTTCTTAAAAATATGAAATCACCAGCAATACAATTTTGTAAAAACAAAAATTACCAACAATAGATTTTTGTAAAAGCAATTACTAATACTTCCGAGAAAATTAAATTTTGGCATTAAATAACAATTAAGGAATTATATCCCTAAACAAACAAACTCAGTTTAAGTATAAGTTAGCATGTGAAAATTTATCCGTCTATTTGACTACCCAAAAAATTTATTAACCTATTGGATATTATTTTTAATCCCAGTTGGAAATTAGTGTGTTTTAGACACCAGGTTCAATCTGTTTCTCTGCAATATAGAAAGGCAAATAAAATGTTTGAACTGTAGCACTAAACTTGAAACATTTAGTACTAGTATTTGCATTAATCCAACAGCCACCTCGGCCTTTACTTATGAACAATGATTTAGCTTCGAGATTCGCCACACATATCTACGAGGTCATCTTGTATGATTCGGTGTCTATTCTCTATTTTCAAATCAAATAATCAATCGCCTTTTGAATTCCCCAGGCATTTACCGACGCCGCTGGATAGTCCCATTGACTCCCCAGATGTCAATATTGATCAACTCGGGAAACTCTGATAAAGAGTTTATTCGTGAAAAACCTGCAGTAATACAAAAAAAAATGTAAGCAAAGTCTCACACATTAGCTGTGACTCAAATAAAACAAAAACAAATAATTTCGTTTGAAATTTACGATAGTCGAAGCAATATGAATGTTTCAGTTGATATGCGCGCTTAACAACAAACCACCGAAATGTTAGAGAAATGACCGATCGCCTTGTAGATTAATGGTGAGGATACTTTATGATTATTACATTTGGGTAATAAATTTGAACCTTACTTGATAAACTACTCTTGTATCAATCTAAACTTCAGAGATCAAAAGCTACAAATGACCCATGTAGATATCTAATAAACTTAACTATATCTATAACTTGTAAGCAATGACGAAGTTTTAAAGAAAGTCAAAACAAAACTCCCTTCTATCATAAACATCATGAAGAATCAATTGAAATATTTAGGGAACATAAAGAGAAAATGGAGCTTGAAAAATGTTAATCCCACAGGAAAGATAAAAGTAAAGAGGGATATTTCAAACAAAAAGGGTAATTTTCATTTGAAGCAAAGAGTTGAGTATCAGTCACTAGTATTATAGGTTCCATCTCGACTTCGGTGATCGAACAAGAACCAATATTTTCAGGTCTATTTCAGTAAAAGGTCTGTAAGAAAGAGGGTATAGAGGGGACAATAAGTATTCTCCCAGAAAATCACGTAAACAATTTCTAACTATATCAAAGCTGTAAAATGCCGATTAAACTAATCCAGCCCAAATATGGCAGCTATTCCTCTAAAAGTTATTACAAGCAAAAAGGGTAATTTTTATTTTATACAAAACAAATCTATTGTAAATTTATCTATTGTAAATTTCAAACGAAATTATTTGCTTCTGTTTCACTTGAGTCACAGAAAATGTGTGACACTTTACTTACATCTTTCTTATTATTATTATTCTTCCAGATTTTCTAAGAAT
Organism: Ascarosepion bandense; assembly: GCA_037127315.1. Taxonomy (NCBI): domain Eukaryota; kingdom Metazoa; phylum Mollusca; class Cephalopoda; order Sepiida; family Sepiidae; genus Ascarosepion; species Ascarosepion bandense. Next base: position 63,884 of record JBBBDQ010001050.1, on the reverse strand, counting down.
TAACTCTTTATCAGGGTTCCAGGAGGTGACGAATATCGACATCTGGGAGTCAATGGTACTATCTAAAATAACGCAGCGCCTACCTAGTGAGTTTGTATAAATGGATGAAGGTTTAGGAAAGATAACAAAAAGACCAAAATTACAAAGAGTTCCAGTGGACAGGAAATATTGAAGACCAATGTTCGCCAGCGTCATGCATGAATACAACACATTTTTAAAAGTCTTTTCACTCCAAGTAAACCGTGACCGCAACTAGTGCACAGAGGATTACAGTGAGAAAAAAGACTAGATACAAAGGGTTCAATACTAAAATATGAACAGGATTCAAGGAGATAGAAGATAGTAATTAACATTGCATTTAAATATTTAGAGATTTTAGCTATCAAGGAAACAAGTAAACACAAGGAAGTTCCACAGGCGGGAAGTGGGAGAAAAAGAGTGCAGGCTTAAATTCATGAGGAAGAAAAAATCTAATCAGAATAGTTGCCATGAAAATATTTGTAGAAAAGACAAAGAGAAGCCACCTCACGACGATGAGAACGTGACTTTTGTCGAGATACCAAGTCAAGATTGATTACATTGCAAATCTTTCTTTGGATTTTGTCAAGAATCGCGAAATGAATAGCAGGAACCCTCGACAAAATATGGCAACAGCATTCAATGTATGGACGAATGTTAGATTTATAAATGTTCAAAATGTATTCTGAGGAAAAACCTTTCTGGTCCGATACAGAGGGCCAACCTTCCTAGCAATAGATGCAGCTATAAATCTGATGCACTTCAGGTCGGCTGACAAAAAGAGGCCAAAGAGGCGAAGTGTGTTACTCTCAAAGAAAAAAAAATAACATTTACTATAATAGCACCAGCAACTGATACTCAACTGTAAAAATGTCCCTTTTTGCTTGTAATATCTTTTAAAACGGTCGCTGTCATATTTGGGTTGAATCAGCTCAAACCTGGCTTTCCACCTTTGAAAAACTTAGAAATTGCTTACGTGAATTTGTAGGAGAATACTTATTCTCCTCGCTACACCCTCTTCCTTCCAGATCCCTTAGTGAAATAACCCTGAAAATATCGGTTCTCGTTCGATCACCGAAGTTAAACCGTACAATGCCCGCTCGGTATTTAAATGAGGGACCGCTTGGAATCATTGGGTAAGTGACCGCCTAGAATTTGAAATATGTTCGTCTTTAAAAAAAAACATCAAACGGTTGAGAAACTGTAAAAAAAAAGCCTACTACTATTACCATAACATGGAATGAGAATGATATACCTTAATATTCGAAATAAACGATTCGGTTAAAAATTCCTAGCACCTGAAGAAGGCCAGAACTTAGAACGGCCGAAACGTTGTAAACATGGCAACAAAGATGAAGATAACAGTCCGAACAGTGTAAATAATGTACCATAACAAATGTTCAGATGTGATCTATTTTTTTCCTGTCAAATTGACTTGGGCAAGAATTTCTTGTGGACAGTACAGTCGCATTATATTTGATAAGTTTCCGAAAATAATTCGTAGTTTTCATTATTACTATAAGCGAACAACAAGAACTGTTTTAACATTTTGTTTTCCAGCAATACACTTTTTTTTTAAAATTTGAATTAAACATATTGCGTCGTTCGGTTTGTTTGAAAGAGGACTGAGTAAATAAAATATTTGTGGTTTTCTCACGAAATTCAGTTCATCATGTCGGCTAAGGCAGGCTGCTTGAATCAGCAAAAATGTTGCAGATTGAAAATAAATACGCCATTTCTGAAAAGTGAGTAACATAAAGATGTACTGCCCGTACGCAATGCAAGTTTAACTGAGAGCATTTATCTTGGGGAAGTGGGAAAAATCAAACTTTTATGAGACGGGAAAGATACAATCAAACAGAATGTGAAATATCAACCCAAATTTTAGTCAAATTACCCGTGTCTCGACAAAAATAACATCCATATTTCATCAGACAATTTCATCAGACAATAAATAATTTAATAACAATTTTTAAAAAAGCCTTCCCCCTATTATTTTCGTAGAACCTTATATATATATATATATATAAATCAAAAATAAATTGCGACACGGAAATTTCTGTTTCGAGATTTCTATCTAAATATTGAAAAAAGAAATTTCCGTATCTCAATGTATTTTTAATTTATAATTTATAATTATATGATTATATTATATTCTACAGTATTTAGTGTATTGAGCACATTTTATAAAAAAGTAAACCTCTTCAACAGTCAAGGCCGAGTACTTCGCCCGTAGATTCTCCACCAACTCGATACTGGACTCGTCTGGAGTATCTGTACCCGACTTTCCACTCCGAACTGAAGCCAAACTGACTGACATACACATAACTCCCTCGTTGGTCCAAAATAACTTCAAAACTTGACCCACATAAAGCGAGCGGTGGTAACGGAATACCTATCATTGTCCTAAAGAAATGTGCTGGTGAATTCTCCTCTGTTTTCTTAAAACTCTAAAACTACTGCCCCTCTGCTTCTTACTTTTCTGCGTGCTAGAAATCATTCTCTGTAGTTTCTATATATAAACATAACGGAGAACCCTTTGATCCCACTAATTATCGCCCTATCAGCCTCCTACCGATCTGTGGCAAAGTGTTCAAAGCCATCATCAATGCCGAGGAGGTACAACAACTCACAGCCCACAGACTCTTCTTTGACGAACGGGTTTCAAGCTTAACTAAAAACTGTAGATCTTGCTATATAGTCATGTTCAATCTCTCCTTTTCTACTCATTTTTCGTTGAGTCATTCTTATTTTGCCTGTTTACAATTGCACCTTATTTCATTGTCTAGTTTTCGCGATCAACCTTAATGACAGAGCAGAGAAAAATGGATTTAATGGTGCACAGCGAATAACCAAGTAATAACCAACAGTTGGTTTCAAAAACATCCATTATGAACATGAAGAAGCCTAAGAGCACACGAAAAACCAAACAGACTACATAACTATAAACAAGAGATTCAGAAATGCAGTTTTTCACTGCAAAACTTACCCAAGTGCCGACTGCGGAAGCGACCACCTCCTGGTTATATGTAAACTAAGGATAAAACTTCGGCTAGAGAAGAAGTCTAGTACAGCAACCAGACTGCAATACAACAGACTGATGAACGGCCTCAACTCGCAGGAAAAATATAAGGACTGTATAAAAAAGAAATACGAGGAAACTCAAAATGGGACAAAGAATCGTTAGTGACATCAGCAAACGACATCATTCCAAAGGAAAACAGATGTAGAAGGAAAAATGAGTTGATCACAGCAAATGCAGAGAGGTTAAGAAGAATGACCTAACAACAAATGTGCAGAAATAGAGAGATTGAGTATGACTAATAAAGGAAACATGCATAATAATTAAGAGAACAGGACAAAATACAGGCTCTGCTCATCAGCAGGTTGCATAAAATCCAAGGACGGAACGCTCATCTTAAAGAAAGACAAATACATCGGAGATCTCTTCCGTACACGGGGGAGAGAGAGAGAGAGAGAGAGAGAGAGAGAGAGAGATAGATAGATAGATAGACACCAACAGACTGGAAATGATAAAAACCGAAATGAAAACTGCACTGGCCAAATTGAATAGAAACAAAGCAGCAGAACCAGATGATATTGTAATAGAGAAGCTGACAGCCCTAGACGAATTCGGCGCCGACAAAATTACAGAAATAATAAATAAAATCTGCAACAGCGGTGATATCCCGGAAGACCAATGCAGATCGATTTTCATGGCACTGCCTAAGAAGCCAGATGCAAATAAATGTGAACTACACCGAATAGTCAGCTTAATGAGCTAAGTAACAAAACTCATCCTCTGGATTTTGATCTGTAGAGCACACACTACAATCAGGCCAGAAATCGGGCCGAACAGTGAGATTTCGTCAAAGACACTGGAACAAGGAACGCATTATTTATGCTCTAAATTTTATCAGAATGGTCAATACAAATAAAAAAGGACATATAAGTGTGTTTCATAGACTACACAAAGTCGTTCGACAAAGCACACCACAAAGATTTGTTAGAGGAGTTCGGCGACCTTGACATATTCGGGAAGAACATTAGAGTGATCAAGAACTTGTACTGGCAACAGTGAATAATTAAGAATAATAACTACTATACTACTACTACTACTACTACTAATAATAATAATAATAATAATAATAATAATAAGATGCATCATCTAAAGGCTGATGTAGACCGTCTATACATACCCCGTATGGAAGGTGGAAGAGGTCTTATTCAGATAGAATTGTCATACAAGACAACAACTATTGGCTTACTAACATACATCGAAACAACAAAAGACAGGATGATACAATTAGTCAAACAACATGAAAACAGAGAAAACATATTCAATAATGAAAGAAGGCAGTAAATACAAACAAGATTTACAAAAGCAAAACAAAAGCCAAGAACCAACAATTGCGGCAAAAATATGAAAAGAAAGCCAAAGACAAAGCTCTTGAACAGATGAAACAACGCTGGCAGGACAAACCTCTGCATGGTCCATATCCAAAACATGCCAATATATCCAATCTTGATAAAGTTAATACTCATCGATGGTTACGTGCATCTGGATTAAAATCTGAGACTGAAAGCTTTATTCTTGCTGCGCAAGACCAAAGTCTTTTCATTAGGAACTTTCAGGCAAATATTATACATAATAATGTGGATCCAAAATGCAGGTTCTCTGATAAATTCCAAGAAACAATAGACCATCTAATCTCAAGATGTTCTGTACTTGGCCCAAATGAATATAAAAATCGTCACAATAGAGTGGGGCAATATTTACATTGGACAATGTGCAAACACTATGGAAAATCTGTAAACAAACACTGGTATGAACATCACCCAACACCGGTTACAGTACTAGAAAATGTCACCATTCTATGGGATTTCACCATCTACACAGATAGAAAAATTGAAGCAAATTGGCCGGACATTATTGTTAAAAACCAGAAAGAAAAAACTTGCCTATTAACTGATATGGCTTGTCCAGCGGATTGTAACATAGCAACGAAGGAATTCGAAAAACTGTCATAAATATAAATACCTGGAAATTGAAATAGAAAAAATGTGGAAATTGAAAACAAGAATCGTGCCAGTAATAGTAGGTGCACTTGGAATGATAAAAAAGAAACAAAACAGCACATTGAAAGAATCCCTGGAAACTCCAGCTTAAGAGATCTACACAAAAATGTCTTGTTAAGTACAGCCCACACACTAAGGAGTACTTTGTCTATGTAACGCTAGGGATGATAGGGGAAATAGAAAAAACATGAAATGGAGCAATAATAATACACCACGACCTGCCTTAGGTCTTCCCGAAGACTTGGTAGGTAGTGCGACTATAGCAGAAATCGAAATATGATGAAAAATGACATAATGATAATAATAACTAGAAATAGCAGTCAAAGACCTCAAACCTCCGCCAAGACAATACAGAAATCTTTTCAGAGATTAGCAAGAAATGATTATTAAAATGAGAAAGACTAACTGCAATGAACTTGATGACTCTCAAGAGAGAAAATAAAAAAAAATGAATACGACCGCTCTCAAAATTAAATGCACAGTAAAAATAATACAAAAAAAATAATTAAGTTTTCGAAATAGTCTAAGAGAGGTAATTCCCTATTTAGTATGTGAAACGTAAAAACGTAAGTTTTATTAATAAAACCAGAAAAAATAACCTAGAAACTTTATCCCTTACCGGATCGATTCCAAAATCTAACCATGCCAGTCATGAAGCCAATGATCCTTGAAATTTCTATCCAAATCCATCTAAGGAGTCTTGAGATATTTTGACAGAATACAATACTTCCGCCTTAAGGTGGAGGTTATAATAATACTGAGAGCAGCATGTTAAAAAGTGAAACAATAATTATACGATGCCGAATCATCATAGGACTTAGTCTAGTAATGGTATACCAGGCACATATATCTTGGTTAAATATTGTGTGATATGCTAACAGATTTTGACAAAATTAGCGCATAATCTTGCAGCAGCTGGGACCAAGTTAGAAATAACTTTAGATCTGATAACCCGGTCAATAAAGACGACTGGGATAGTTCCTATAAATATAGGTATAAATCTCGAGTCTTCTTGGCTGTCTCATCCTTAAAAACTAAAAAAGAAAAGCTCTTGTTACTCGGCTATGATGATTTTTCACTGCTCCCGCTCATGAATAGATTTGTATAGTGCCTTGGCTATTAAAGGGTCATTACCAACTGATTAAGAATTAAATCTGGTGCTCAGAACGAGGTAGATCAGTCAGTCAGTGAAGTCCCATACGTGATACATGCTTGGGCGATCATGTCTCTAACACTGACGGACTCGACAGAAGATAGACTGGGTGACAACCAGGGCTATAGAATCCATTCTGTCCTGTTAATTAACCTATAGCTAGAGAAAAGAGACGGATTAATACCTTTTCGTAAATGAACGCAATGAATTCAACTGGAATTCAAACTCGGCTCTCCGATTTCTCGTTCCGAGCTGATGTTCACTTCACTACAACGCATGGAGGTGGGGAGATATATAGTCCATCTTAATTCATCAAGACTAGACATGAATATTTTAACACCAGTAACACCAATCAATTAATATTACAGCCACCCTTTCTGTTGCACTAAGGCATTTATTATTATTATTATTATTATTATTATTATTGATGAGAGTGTTGATTTTGATGGTGTTGTTATCGTTGCTATCATTGCTATTCTTTATTTGCCTTTCATTTTTATCTATCAGTTGGATAATAAAAAGAATAAATACAAGAATTTCATAACCACAACAACAACAACGACAATAATATAAATTATAATTATAATAAAGGCTTTCTTACTAGCATCTTTATATACCGTCCTCGTTACTATAGACTTTCCTCTATTTCGTCATCATCAGTTTTGTACAAAACAAAAAATTTTTTAAAAAAATTAGTGAAAACAAAAGTTGTCTGCCTTCAAGCAGTTCCCGATCGACATTTTCTCCGATTGGAAATTGTCTGGCCAAATGAATAGCTTTTCATAGTTGCCTCGGGACAATTCAACATTTTTTTCTCCTCCTCCGGAATTCAATTCCTGCAGGCGCCGTTTATTTGACGTGATTAAGCAAAAGGCATTGATCAGAAATTGCGATGTTGTTTATCTTTTTCGAGGGATTTCATGTTTTGTCCTCGAATGTGTTGCACCAACGACTCTCATAATGTTGTCTAAATATATGTCGATTGATGCTTCAGATTCATTCCTGTTTATCTCAAAATAACTGAACGTTTGTTTTTCTTTTGTTTATAATATTCGTAGATAAATAAATTATTCTTTAAGACACGGAAAGGGATATCTCTTTTTAACTGAGACAAAACTATGTACCAAGCCTGGAAATATGAAAACAGCTAAAATTAAAATCTCTATTACACATTTGGTCGCCTCTTACCACTGCAATAAACATTAAACATTAATCAATCGAAAGAAAATCTTAAGATTAAACTATTTTAAATGCTACTATTTTAAATTAAATCAAGGATTCAATTTTAAAAACTTTAACCGGTCTTATATTAAATATATATATAAAGGTTTAATTACAAAGTATTAAATTAAATTCTAAATGTTTTGTTAGAAAGCATATTTCAGATTTTCATATTAAATCGTACGTTTAAGTCTTAAAATAAAACTTACCCAAATTCATATTTTTAAACTAAGTTAAGGGATTAAAAAATAGGCTTCGTACCCACCCATATTTTCACATTATATCATAAGATTCACACCCTCTCAGGTTTTTTTGAACAGATGTAGAGGATTATACGTTATTTCATTTTAAGGTTGGGCTTCCGTTTTCTTTTGAAGTTTACTTCAACTCTATATTTCTACGAGTGTACTCCTACCGTCAAAAATGACTGCGAAATATTTTAGAGGAATATATATATATATATATATGTATATATTGTGTGTATTTTGGCAGCATTTTTTTATTAATACAGGTTTCGTTGAATAATATAGACAAGTTTTGTCTATTTATTTTGTGGAGGATCCGTTCGTATCGTCTGATAAGCTTGATGGTGCTATCGTTGAAAGACAGCAAGAAATCACAGTAATTGTTGATTTTTTTTATCAGGTCTAAGCTTTCGGCTTACATAAACCATTATCAAAGAATAAACATTAACATATATGGAACATAGAACATTTAAGCTATTAACAAAGTGGAATTAAATAAAGAGAATTAAATCAAAGAGACAAGTCCATTTTTACCGTGGCGGATGGCCGAAATGTTCTATGTTCAATATATGTTTATGTTAATTGTTAAGACCTGATAAGAAAATCAACAATTACTGTGATTTCTTGTTGTCTTTCAACGATAGCACCATCAAGCTTATCAGACGATGCGAACGGATCCTACACAAAATAAATAGACACAACTTGTCTATATTATTCAACGAATCCTGTATTAATATATATATATATATATATAGAGAGAGAGAGAGATGTTTGTGTGTGTGTGTTGTCAATATATATATATATATATATATATATATATACATATGTTGTCAATATATATATATATAAGAGTGTTTATTTTAATAGAGAGGATATATTCTTCACTACTCGACAACATAATTATTGCAAGAAAATAAAATGAGGCACTGTTAAAGGGCAAACACACAGCAAGAGCTTTCATAACTGGTAGTGAAGTTTAATAACTTTAGTAAAGAGAATGTACTAAGCTTCCGCTCCCTCGCTATTGTCTTTCTAATTATCACTTTCCAACTGACTTGAAGTAGACTCGCATCAATAGCTGCATCTACTGCAATCGGGGTTGGGTCACCGTGTCGTGCAATAAAGCTTTTTTCATCCGAATCAATCTTTGACATTTATAAATCTACCATTTGTCCCTGCAATGAATCAGTCAGTTAAGTGCCACAGGCGATACACGCTTTGGCGATTATGTCTCGAAAGAGACATGACTGACTGGGCTAAAGATTTTCCCGCAATAGGTTGTCATTACTTTCTGTGGTAGACTGGTTGCCAACTAAGGCTCTAGAACCCAGTCTGCCATAGTATTTGACTAATACCTGGAGGAAAGAGACGGATTGATACTTTTCCCAAGGGTATTTGAGCGTAAGGGAATGCAATGAATACAACTGGAATTCGAACTCGGTTCTCAGATTTCTTGTTCCGGGCCGATATCCACAACGACTGCTGTCATATCTGGTCGAGTGTTCTGCTATTCATCGCAAGATTCTTGACAAAATCCAAAGAATGATTTTCAGTGTCATCAATCCTGACTTGTCATTTCGACTTCATTCATTTTTTTCACCGACGTAACGTTGCTTGCCTCTGTTTTTTCTGCAAATATTTTCATTGTAACTCTTGTGATCAGCTTTGTTCCCTGAGCTTCCGATCACATGAATTTAAGCGTGTTACTAGAATGGCATCAAGGTCCCTTTTACCTTTGAAATAGTCAAATTTAGCCTCTACTTGTATTCCAATAATTTCTTTTCTCGCATTTCCAGCCTGTGGAATAAAATTCCTTTTACTGACTTCCCTAATAGCTACAAGCCTTACAAATTTTAAAGCAACTTCAATTGCTTAAATCTATCTTCTTGAATCCTGTTTGTCTTTTATCCTTTCATCAATAGGTCCAGTCTTTTTTCTCAGTTTCACTCTCTGTAATCCCATGTGTATTAGTTGCATCCTCACCTTGCTTTTGGTAAGAGCTATATCCAGAGTTGAGCCAAGCCGTGTGAGTGATATTTTGGATATAGACGTTGGTTAGTTCCTGTGACCTGACCCATTATGATTCTAATAAAGGGTCCGGTTCGAAATTCCTAGCAGTTGAAGAAAGCCGGAGCGTACAACGGCTGAAACATCAGGCAAATTCCAACAAAGATGAGAACAATAGTCCGAATAATGTAAATAGAACAAAAAAGTAATCTTTAAGAAATACTCTGTTTGGTCTTTACTGGCGAAATATCTATCTATCTATCTATCTATCTATATCTATCTATATCTATCTATCTATATCTATCTATCTATATCTATCTATCTATATCTAGGCAATATTTGTTCTCTTCTTCCGTGCGCCGTGACACTTCAGAATGTAATTGTCTATTGTTCTTCACAACTTGCTGTCCTTTGTCGCTCTTTGCAATGTTTGTCTTTTTATTAGTTCCCCACCCAACCATTCCCGGTTTAACCATCTATTTACATAAGGTCATTTGGCAGATTACTCGCTGTTTTTTCAATATGTCATGCGAATGTCAAATTTTGTAAGCCCTCTTTCCTAATTATAACGTTCTCTTTTTGATTCTAAAAACAAGCATTACCCCCATTTCCCATACAACTTCCTCCCTGCTAACATGCTTCGTCCATGGTATTCTCAGTACCAGAAGCGGCTTCTCACAAGAAATGAGAATGAGACATCCGAGTGATCGTAATGAAGGGTTTGATTCGAAATTCCTAGCACCTGAAGAAGGTCAGAGCGTACAACAACTGAAACGACGTAAAATGGCAACGAAGATGAAAACAATAGTCCGAATATAAATAGTGTAAATACTACCTCATCTCAGAAATATAGACGAATTTTCAATACTGTTCTTTTTTAGACGAATTTTCAATACTGTTCACTTTCACCCCACGTTTTCTTTTCATTTGTGACGAAATTGTTTAGTATTCACTGATATAGAATAGAACCGAGATTACGGAGTATTTCTGGACTGTTTCATTTTTTACTAACGAAAGATTTCCTGTTTCTAATTAGTTTGTTTGAGGCATATTTTTTGGCGCACACTGGATTAAACATGGTCAAGACTCGTTCAAAAAAAAACATCACGATTTATTTACTATTTGTCTTTACCTCTATTTCATCGAGATTTTTTAATAGGTTTGTTGAGTGCAAAACCCCGGTAAGTTGTTATTGCAAAATAAAAAGACTTCCATCTTCGAAGATTTTCTGAGGCACGTGAAAAAAGAATAAAAATGAAAACGCTTAGCTAGCAGCCTGTTGAAACAAAGTCATAAAATAGAAAACAAAATAAAATAAAAATAAGTAAGATATCTTCAAAGTTGCATTAGTTCTGGCTTACGTTTCTTTCCTGCCATTTCAGACAAGGAAAAAAACGACAAGAAGCAAAGATGACGTCACGACTAACTGAAGTAACTTTTGGTAATCTTGGACTTCGATTCAAATAATGTCATAAAAATGTCAGAATGACTGAAACAAAAGAAATATAAAACAGAAATATAAAAATGAAGATAGATATTATTTTTAAAAAATGCGTACATTTTATAATGTCTTATATGATCGGCTCTGAACGAGAAATCGGGGATCCGAGTTCTAATTCCAGTTGAATTCATTGCTTTCACTTACGCGCAAATATCCTTGGCAATGGTATTCATCTGTCTTTTCCCTCAAGTTATGGGTTATAAAACAGGACAGATTGTGTTCTAAAGCCTTGGCTAGCAACCAGTCTTCCGCAGAAAGTAATAGCAACATACTGCGGAAAAATCTTCTGCCCAGTCAGTCATGTCTCTTTCGGGACATGATCGGCCAAGCGTGTATCACGTATGGCAAGTAACTGACTGACTGATATGAGAAATATAACAATTTTTTGGAAGATTGCTCTTTTCACAAAATAATACCTCCAAGCATTTTCAGATTTGCTTCACAATTAAAGTCAAATAATAATTTAACATTTTCTTCACGTATTTATCTAGTATTAGTAGATTTTCTACCTCCAGTTTGTAATTTATTTGTTAAATGACATGATAATTAAACGGATTGAGAATAAAGAGGTTTCCCGTTTCCTTCTCCACGGTAATTTATTGGGTCACCACCTCTATTTAGCCGGCCGTTGACTCGTCAAGAGTTCTTCCGACCTTTGTTAGGCCTTATTTTTCATTCTACAGGGTAGCTAACGACCCGCTTCACTAGCTGGATGTTGCAGTGGGGAAGTAATATTCGTCTAGTATTAACAGTAGTATTTAGGTATTTCTCTGGAAAAGTGTTTGAATTCTTGTGCATGAATTGCCTTCGATTTAGTTAAATAGACTACTCCCACTTATAAATGTTGCAAGTAGACACATTAAAATAAGATTTGAAGAGTAGTTGATATTATTCAAGTTTTTTTCCGTTATGTGCATAAGGAATTAATAAGCCTTTCTATTATATATTCTTTGGCTGCGGGTATAATTTTGATAAGAAGTGTATTTTGCACTGAGCAACTCAGGGCTGGCAGGATTTGAGAAATATTGTTTTGAAACATCAGTGCAAAAATCCAGGTGCAGGCTGGGTTTTGTTTTGACGAACAGAGGTCGAAGTCACCGAAATAAGCACTCAAAATATAATAAAATGCAGCTGAGTTACTGCCTATCAAGTGGGGCACCACTATTTAATAGATCAGAAAGACAGGCAGTTGAGTTAAGATCAGAAATAGGAGAGAAGGGAAGACAAAGCAGCAGTAGGTTGTCTCTCGTGTGTGCTCGTGCCCACCACCGACCAACTTCTACTCCACACAAAACAAGTTACCGAAGAAATAGAACAAAAATATATTGTATATTTTTATATATCCGTGTCGGCGTTTTTATCAGCGAGAAGAATATCGGCATTTTTATTCTCAGTTTATTTTCAATTTTCAATTTTCTTTTTCTTTTCCTTTTCATTTCTCTTTGCCTTTTCCTTCTCATTCTTCTTTGCCTTTTCGTTCGCATTCCTCTTCGTCCTTTCCTTTAAATCCTCTTTGCATCTTCCTTCTCATTCCGCTTTGCATTTTTTTCTCATTCTTTTTCACATTTCCTTCTCAATGTTATTTGCCTTTTCCTTCCCATTCTTCTTTGCCTTTTCTTTCTTATTCTTCTTTGCCGTTTCCTTCCCATTCTTCTTTGCCTTTTACTTCACATTCCACTTTGCCTTTCCATTCTCATTCTTCTCTGTATTTTCTTTCTCATTATTCTTTGCCCTTTTCTTCTAATTCTTGTTCGCCTGTACCTTCTCATTTTTGTTTACTTCTTCTTTTCCATTATTCCTTGCTTTCCTTCTCATTCTTCTTTGCCATTATCTTCTCATTCTTTTTTGGCTTTTCCTTCTCATTTCTCTTTTCCTTTTCCTTCACGTTCTTTTTTGCCTGTTTCATCTAATTCTTTTTTCCTTTTCTATATCATTCTTATTTGCCTTTTTTCTCATTCTTCTTTGCTTTTTCATTTTCATTCCCTTTATCTTTTCCTTCTCATTCTTCTTTGCCTTTTCTTTTTCATTCTTCGTTGCCTTTTTCTTTTCATTTTTCTTTGCCTTTTCCTTCTCATTTCTCTTTGCCTTTTCCTTCCCATTCTTTTTATTTTCCTTCCCATTCTTCTTTACCTTTTCCTTCTCATTCATCTTTGCCTTTTCCTTCCCAATAATCTTTACCTTTTAATTCTCATTCCACTTCGCTTTTTCCTTCTCATCATTCTTTGCCTTTTTCATTCTCATTCTTATTTCCTTTTTTCTTCCCATTTTGGTTGTCTTTCTTTCTCATTCCTCTTTGCCTTTTCCTTCTCATTCTTCTTCGCCTTTTCCTTCTCATTCTTTTTTGCATTTTCTTTCTCATTCTTCTTTATCTTTCCTTCTCATTCTTCCTTGCTCTTTCCTTTTCATTTATCTCCGATTATTCCTTAACATTCTTCTTTGCCTTTTCCTTTTCATTCATCTTTTCCTTTTCCTTCCCAATAACCTTTACATTTGAATTCTCATTCCACTTCGCCTTTTCATTCTCATTCTTCTTTGTCTTATCCTTTTCAATATTCTTTGCCTTTTCTTCTCATTTTTCTTCGCCTTTAACTTCTCATTATTCTTTGCTTTTTTCTTCCCATTCTTCTTTGCCTTTCCTTCTCATTTCTCTTTGCGTTTTCCTTCTCATGTTTTTTTTTAATTTTTTTTCTCGTTCCTTTTAGCCTATTCCTTCTCATTCTTCTTACCTTTATATTTTATTTTTCTTTGCCCTTTTATTCTTATTCTTCTTTGCCTTTTCCTTCTCATGCCTTTTTGCCTTATCTTTCTCATTCTTCCTTGTCTTTTACTTACCATTCTTCCTTGTCTTTTTCTTCTCATTCTTATTTGTGTTTTCCTTCTCATTTTTCTTTGCATTTTATTTCTCATTCCTGTTCGTCTTTTTCATTCCTCTTCGCCTATCACTTCTCATTCTTCTTTGCCTTTTACTTTTCATTCCACTTCGTCTTTTCCTTCTGAATATTCCTTGTCTTTTCTTCTCATTCCTCTTCGCCTTTACCTTCTCATTCTCCTTTAATTTTTCTTCCTTTCCTTCTTTGCCTTTCCTTCTTATTTTTCTTTGCCTCTTTCTTTTCATTTCTCTTTGCCCTTTCTTTTTCATTCCTCTTCGCCTTCTCCTTCCCACTTCTTTGACTTTTCCTTCGCATTCCTCTTCGTCTTTTCCTTTTCATTCCTTTTCGCCTATTCCTTTCCATTCTTTTTTGCCTTTTCCTTCTCATTCTTCTTTGCCTTTTACTTCTCAATATTTTTTGCCTTTTCTTTTCATTCCACTTCGCATTTACCTTCTTATTCTTTTATGCCTTTTTCTTCCTATTCTTCTTTGCTTTTTCCTTTTCATTCCTCTTTGACCTTACTTTCTTTTTTTTCTTTTCCTTTTCCTTCTCATTCATCTTTGCCTTTTCATTCCCAATATTCTTTACCTTCTAATTTTCATTCCTGTTCGCTTTTCCGTCTCATTCTTCTTTTACTTTTCATTCTCATTCCTCTTGACCTTTTCTTTCTCATTCTTCTTTCTTCTTTGCCTTTTCCTTCTCATTCTTCTTTGCCTTTTCCTTCTCATTCTTCTTTGCCTTTTCCTTCTCATTCTTCTTTGCCTTTTCCTTCTCATTCTTCTTTGCCTTTTCCTTCCTTTTCATTCTTCTTTCCTTTTCCATTCTTCTTTGACTTTTCCTTCTGATTCCTCTTTACCTTTTCTTTTTCATTCTTCTTTGCCTTTTCCATCTCCTTCTTCTTTGATTTTCTCTTATCTTCCTTTTTTGCTTTTTTCTTATTCTTGATTGCCTTTTCATTTCCATTCCTTTTCGCCTTTTCCTTCTCATTCTTCCTTTGCCTTTTCTTCTCATTCTTCTTTGCCTATTACTTTTCATTCCTGTGTGCCTTTTCTTTCTAAATATACTTTTTATCTTTTTCTTCTAATTCCTCTTCGCCTTTTCCTTCGCATTGTTCTTTGTCCTTTTCTTCCTATTCTTCTTTGCCTTTCCTTCTCAATTTTCTTTGTCTTTTCGTCTCAATCCTCGTCGATTTTTACTTTCTGATTATTCATTGCCTTTTTTCTTCCCATTCTTCTTTGGCTTTTCCTTCTCATTTTTCTTTACATTCAACTTTCCTTTCCTCGTGGCCTATTCCTGATCATTCTTTTTGCTTTTTCCTTCTCAGTCTTCTTTACCTTTCTTTTCTCATTCTTTATTGATTTTTCCTTCTCAATCCTCTTTGCCCTTTCCTTCCAATTCTTCTTTGCCTTTTTCTTCTCATTCTTCTTGGCCTTTTTTTCCAAGTTCTCTTTGCCTTTCCTTCTTCGTCTTCTTTGCCTTTTCCTTCTTATTCCTCTTTATTTTTCCTTCTCATTCTTCTTTGACTTTTCCTTTCCATTCTTTTTTGCCTTTTCCTTCTCATTCCTCTTTGCCTTTTCCTTCTCATTCCTCTTTGCCTTTTCCTTCTCATTCCTCTTTGCCTTTTCCTTCTCATTCCTCTTTGCCTTTTCCTTCTCATTTCTCTTTGCCTTTTCCTTCTCATTTCTCTTTGCCTTTTCCTTCTCATTTCTCTTTGCCTTTTCCTTCTCATTTCTCTTTGCCTTTTCCTTCTCATTTCTCTTTGCCTTTTCCTTCTCATTTCTCTTTGCCTTTTCCTTCTCATTTCTCTTTGCCTTTTCCTTCTCATTTCTCTTTGCCTTTTCCTTCTCATTTCTCTTAGTCTTTTCCTTCTCATTCCTCTTTGCCTTTTCCTTCTCATTCCTCTTTGCCTTTTCCTTCTCATTCCTCTTTGCCTTTTCCTTCTCATTCCTCTTTGCCTTTTCCTTCTCATTTCTCTTAGTCTTTTCCTTCTCATTCTTCCTTGCATTTTCCTTCTCATTCCTCTTTGCTTTTCTTTTTCTTTCTTTTTTTGCCTTTTTCTTCTCATTCTTGTTTGACTGCGATAATCTCTATAACTACGGCATTTTAATTATCGGTATTTTTAGCAGTGTTGATTCAGCGTGTTCCGTCAGTGTCAACATTTCTGTACCCACATTTTCTATTATGCTGCCTAGAAATATCAAATGTCTCTTTTTGATGGAATGTTTAAGTGGGCAGAGAGCAACCCAGACGAGGCTCCGTCGAAGGGTAGAGTCTCGTTTGAGAAAAAAGA